>KV008339.1:0-19357 GCA_001598015.1 Dorcoceras hygrometricum
GTAGGAGATTCAACTCCGAACTTCCTAAACAAATTGCAGCGTATTCTTTCTTTACAGCTTACTACATTTATACGCATTGCATATTTTACAACTACGATTAAAACTATTAATAAGCTTTCGACTATAAGAGTTTAGTTTGAGTTGTTTCCGCATGATTTTTATTTCATTACTCAATCTGTATCTCGGCGTACTTAGAATTCAAGAACACTGAGCTATTGCAGCTCAAGTTACAAATAAACCAGCTCGTATATGATGAACCAGCTCGCAGAGCCGCTGATATGTTTCATGCGCGATCCGGTTGCCTTGTAGCGTGTTGCTTATCTTTCAAAATTCTTTAAATGTACGTAACTTGAGGGTTCGGTGTTTTCGGCTATGTGAGAGCCCACAAAATTCTTTAAATGTACGCAACTTGAGGGTTCGGTGTTTTCGGCTATGTGAGAGCCCACATGACTTGTGTGAGAACTCATGGACACTCTCTGTTTTCGATCCTAGCATCAAGTAAAAGTAGATCTGATGTGAAATTGAATGATAAAATTAAATTTTGTTCAAAATATGTTTATTCGGTTTAATAAAATTTAATAAACGAATCAAGAAAAAAAATTGATGTCACAAACTTTTTCTAAGAAGTCGAAATTTAAAATTAAATTGATTGAGTTATTTAGAATTAACTAAAACTTTGTCTTAGGTTAATCGTGCATGAGTGAGAGTGTGAGACCTGAAAGATTTGTGGATTAATTAAGTTAATTAATCGGGTTTAGTATAGACCAGATTTGACGTGAGAAGATCTGGGACAGGCCAGCTTTGGGTTGATATACTTGGTTAGTGTAATCGGGTCTCTATAGTTATGTATTGGAAACAGATCTGGACAGTTGGGGAGTTGAGAAGTGGTGGTTGGTGACTTCGGCTTTGGCGCTGGTTGATGGTAATCAAGGCTGGTGGTCAAATCTGGTTGACGCAAGCCATTTTGGGTACGCTAGTTGAATATCCTGCGAGGGTAGCGAAGCGACGTCGTTTGGGAGAAACCAGATTTGAGGTACGTAAGTTGCTAGTATTGTGCGGACCGGCTTGGTTCGTAATTTAGTGTAGACCGGTTCCGGGTTGTCTAGACCGGAAGACAGTGCGACGTCGTTTCGGGTATCAGTGAACATTGGTCAGTTCTTGTGTGAGATCTGGTCATCCAGATCTAGATTTTGATGCGACGCCATTTAGCGATAGCAGATTTGGTGTTAACGGGATGACGTGTATCAGTGGAGAGTGGACTTCATTGCGACGTCATTTTGGAGGAGTTCAAATCTGTTTTCGTGGAGAGTGGACTTCATTGCGACGTCATTTTGGAGGAGTTCAAATCTGTTTTCGCCTAGGGTCCAGATCTGGGGGAGTACTCAGATCTGAGTGGGTATCAGCTTTGAGCCTATGTTGTCGGTGGTTACTGTTCATCAGATTTGGGAGACTTAAGTTGTATAAATAGAGGACTTTGACTATGGTCTCGTCATTATCTTTTCCCGACACTTAGAAGATTTTTCTTTTCGTAAGCTTACCCTGTCGCGATACCCTAATTACTGTTCACCGAACCTTATCTTCTTCGATTTCCGACGGTAGTCGGCATAGCTTGGAGCAAGATTGGTAGCTTTGAGTTCCCCTTGCTAAGCCACTTCCATTGATACCTATGTTTGAGAGCTTTGAGCTACTGGAAGAAGAACACGAAGGAGCTTCAGGTCGTTGTTCATTTGCGGGCAAATTTGGTTCTTCTGTTCAGGTAGTGCTTGAGTAAGTACTAGATCTTACCTTGTGCTTTGTTTAGAGCTAGCTGTTGTGCTAGAAAGGTAGGATAGAGCTGGGTTGAACTCGTAACTCCCAGTTTGTGTTTCTATGCATAGGTCCCTGAGCTGGTTGTTGTTTGGCCTAGCAGGTGGCAGATTTTTGAGTTATTCGGGACTCTTGTTGTGGTAATTGTAGCTCAGAAACTGAAGGTACGTATGTGAGCTTATGATTACAGCTTTGAGATGGAATTATGTATAAATGAGCGTGTGCTGTTATGTTGAGCAGTGTGTATGTTGTTATTCTTGTGTTGTTGCTTGCATCTGTTTTGCATATGATATCTTGCAAGCTGTTATTATGCATACACGCATATCATGTTGTACGCTCCATTCTTGGTGATTCCATGTGAGTGACCCGGATAGAGAAGTCTACGAGTAGCTTAAGCGTTCGATTTCTAGCATTTTTTGACCGAGTTGTGCTCTAATTCAGGTAACCGTGTTCTACTAGTGCTAGTTTCAGTTTTTAGTGTTAGTATTTGAGTTTGAGTAGAGTACCATGTTAAGTTGTAGATGACCAGATTAGAGAGCTTCAGCCGTGAGCTATTTAAGCTTTGCCCGGGCTGAATTTCTTGGGTGTTTTGTACATATTAGCGCCTTTCTTGTGGTTTTGTCATGGTTTATCCGTCCTGAGCTATTGGCCGTGAACTATGTGTAGACAGTGGTGTGATTGGTTCTGGCCGTGAGCTTTATCGAGGTATTTTTGTAAGATTGTTTCAAGGTACTGATGTAACGAGTATTTACATCTTTGTAGAGTTACAAATGTGTTATATGTGATTTACTTGCCTTGTGCTGATATAGATTGACATGTTGTAATTGGGTACTTGTTGCATTGAGCATGGTATAACAACATGTGAGCATTGGTCATGAATTAGTGAATTCTTATTGAGCCTGATATCGATTGATTTCTAACCGATGCATTGATTCGATCTGATTTTCCTCCTGATATGGATAGTGAAACGACCCGAGTTCTAAAATATTTTTCTTTAAATAGAAGGCATGAAATTTTTTTCGGTCACTATTCATGTGAATAGTAGCCTCAATAATTTTCCCAACAATTTTCGCAAACTAGAAATTCATACCGATGCAACTAAAAAATCAAATAATGTCATACTGCGATAAAGCGTTTATCCCAACAAAATTTTCAAACGAATTAAATCTCAAATTTCAAACTTTGACGACACAAGGATTTATTTCAAAATTATCTCATAAAGGAAATCGTATCCTCAAAATTCACGTAACATCTCTTAAAAATCTTGCGCGGAAGCTTAGACGGACTCGGGATTGCGCTACCGGTATCTGATGCTCCTCAAGCGTCGTCGCCCCAGACCTCAACATCGCTACCACCTTCACACAATCAGATCTAGTGAGTCTAATGGCTCAGCAAGCTCAAACCTGAATGACAAATAATAAATATACATCAACATGTATTGAAAATAACGATACTAAAATACTTTTGAAATCTCGACTTTAGAACTTTAATGAACTTTAAGCAATTAGATTTTTCTTCAAGCCTCGTCGCCAAGTGCATTAAATAAACTTCAAGCCTCAAATCATCACAATAAATAACATGGCATAGTAAAATAACAATAAATCCTACAAAATAAGATTTTTCGTCGTAGTCACCATATTCCTCTACGTATTGGTCACAAACAACTCACATTACTCAAAATAATTTTCTTTCTTCTCAAACATAAACGTCATATAACATGCCATTAACATCATAAAATTCATCATTTTGATTTTCAAAATCTTGTTGCCTGTAAACATATATTCGATGTGTTAGAAAATATATAAAGTTTTAGACAAGGTCAATCGGATCCGTTCTAGGGTTCTCGACGGGCTACTCGGACATCGGATGGTAAGTCACCGGACAAGCCCAAACTCATCACAATCAAAACAAGCCTAGAAGACTTGATTTTACACATCTTAAACATGTTTACAAGTCATAAACATATTGTTCAGATGCCTTCGGGGTGCTGCTATGACCTCAAGAATTTCAGCGCCACATGCTGCTTCTCATCGCGCCTTATATGTGACCTCATGACTTCTAACTCGTGTATCCTTGACCTCCAGCAACTTCCATCCCTTAAACATAACGTGTGTGCTTCTTATTCAACCTAGGAACTGCCCAAGTACGCCTAAGAATTCTGGCAAGAATCACCAGCCCCCAACAGCTCCGTGCCAAACACGTCGACCCCTTATGCTCTAATTTCTTCCCCTCCTAGAACAGCCGTGTTGGGATCGAATTCCCTCTATCGATATGCAATTACTAGTTATTCGATCAATAACCAATTCTAGAGGGTGTCACCAGATCGAATGACAAGACGCAGGATTCAGCCAGAAGTTGAAACCGTGTTTGCAAAGATCAGGCTGGTTTCCGCTTGAATTAAAATCAGCCCATTACAAGGCGAGCGCTAAACATGCTGATTCCAGTCAGAAGACTAGAACCAGTCGACACATTGGCCGAACGATCTGGTTAACTTAGCTTGAGCTGTAATAGCTCAGTGTTCTTGAATACTTTGTGCACTGAGATACAGATTGAGTAATGTAAATAAAACATGCGGAAATAACTCAAACTATACTCTATCGTTCGAAGCTCAATTAAACAGTTATAAACGCGTAAGCAAATATGAGATGCGTATGCAAGTACTGAAAATAGTAAAGAAGATACGTTGATTTGTTTCTGGAAGTTCGGAGCTCAATCTCCTACATCTCCCCTTCTTCCGCCATGGGAAGGATCCACTAGAAGACTTTGATTACAACGAATCTCGTTGTAACCCACTCTCTACGACCAGCAGCCGCAAGAACTCCTAGCTTCTATCATTGCACACCAGCCCCCAGACTGTGTGACTAACTTCAATTCTTTTACGCCTCAGTGAGAAAGGCTACAAGGACTTGTTTAACGTCTTTGTCCAAAGACTACACACACTTCTTTAACGTCTCAGTGCGGAAGACAACTAGACTTGTTTAACGTCTCTGTCCAAAGACTACAATGGAGAGTATTTGAATCACATTCACTCTTTACTTATTTCGCTCAACTCTCGAATTTGAGTGAATGTGTGTGTGTGAGATTTACAGTGTAAGCATAATCTCTCAATGATTTAAATCTCACACACTCTGGGAAGTGCTCCTTGTTCGAGATGGTATTCTGCTATCTCCCCAGATCAAGTGTTGTGCGTCTTCAAGTGTTTTATTTTTGGATTTGCACAACACACTCTCACTGTTATGGCGCATTGTTTCAATCTGCTTCATTGCGCCTCTTTATAAAGCCTCTGTTTGGATATATCCGTTGGACACAAAGATGAGCCGTTCTGAAAAAGTCTTCTGACGCATATGTACTTTGAGTCCTTTGGTATTTAATGTGTTGCAGGCTTTATTTGTCTTGAGCTCTGTTCATCGGTGATTCTGCAGCCTTTAGTCATTTCAAGCTCTCTCCCGAGAATATAATACAAGCAAGTCGATTTGAATACTAAACATTGTTTGTCGTTTAGCGTTGTATTCAAATTTCCTTGCTCGTAGATTTAATGGCATCTGTCCTACCATCTAGCTGGTTTGTCTTTAACCAGCTTGTTCATCAATCTGATTTCCATCGAGCTGGTTGCTTCTCTAAGCCGTTCAAAGATCTCTTCGTCTCCTCTTGTTTGCAACCACTCTTGAGCAACTCTTCGAATTTTCTCTTGTCAGTTGATCTTCATCATCTTCAGAGCGTTGAGCTGATTTGACCTTAACCAGCTTGATTCTGCTCTTTGTTCTCAGCTGCTCCCAAGCTGGTTTGTCTTTAACCAGCTTGCCAGTCTGTTCGCCGTTCAGTTCTCCATAGAACTGATCTTGTGCGAGCTAATTTTTCAGCTGGTTTCCTTCCCAGCTGATCTTCGAGCTGGTTTGCACTGAGCTTGTTACCCAGCTCGATTCCATCTCTGTACCATCTCGCAGGCTTATAATGCGGCTGGGGATGCAAGTGTGGGATCATCTTGCACATTTCCACATAGGACCATTGCTGTCCCCTCCGAAACGGTTCGACTACTTTGCCGAGACCTAAGCCATTCGTCGGCCAAACATCTTCGTTTAGGCCTCTGAAATTGAGTTGGCTACGCACTCAATCACTGCTCTTGTACACCGCACTTGATCTGCGCTTGAGCTATTCTGCACTTGAGCATTCTACGCTTGGACTCTGCACTTCAATTCTTCTCTTGATTCTACGTTTGAACTGCTCTTCAGACTCTGCGCTTGATCTTCGTGCTGCTCCAACATCCAGCTGATGAACCAGCTTGATGTTCCCTGCACTTCTGGAAGTAAACTGCCGAACCAGTTTGGGCGTCCCCTTACTGTTCCAGCTTGATATCTTCGACCAGTCCAGCTCAGGCATCCCTTCACTGTCCTAGCTTGGATATCTTCACGTCTACTCCAGTCTAAGCAAGTTGCGCATGTCAAGTAGAGCATTAGTACAATAGAAGCAGATTTTGTGTGAATCAAAACTTAGATTCTGATCTGTAAACACAGATCCAACAAGCCGCCTATGCTGGTCCATGACGAAACCAGTGCTCGAACCTACTGCCCAAAGATGAAACCTCTGGTAAAAAAATCACGGCTCCAGCAGCAGCCCTAAACCCATTACTCGCTCCTCAAGGCCCCCCTTGCTCGTGTGCCTCGGCTGCGCTGCATGCGTGTCAGGCCTCGTGCTCTACTCAGAGTTAAACCACGCAAACATAGCGGAAGCATACAAAAAGTGGCTTAAAATTTTCGCTGTAGGCCTGACGGTTTAAAATATATAATTTAAAATACACAATACTCAAAGTAATCCCAGTATTTTACAAACACACAATACAACAGTACAGCATTTAAACAAATACAAGTACTACAACATACAACTGAATCCCACAAGCACAGGGCATTTCCCGGCTGCCAGTACTACTACATATATGATATACGCTAACTGGGACACTCTATCCACCTCTTGGGGCACCTCCAGCTGGGTCAAAGCCACGACCAACAGAGAAACCTGGGAAACCGAAAACACATACAGGCAACAATACACCAGCCCCAGAGGGACCTCGGGGTCAAACCCCAGTACGAAGAGCAGCATAAACAGCATAAGGAAAAGCAACAGATAAATATGCAAATGCTATGCAAGGGATCAAGGCTACAACCGAAGCCAAAGGATCGCAACAACAGCTCAACAGCAAGATCTGATCAAAGGAAAGACAATCAGTGGCCACATGGTATACTGAGCACATGGGAGCTACTCACTCATCACAGTACACCGTACCAGATGATAACAAGCAACTCCACCTGCTGTAGCTCACTCATGAGATGTGGGAGCTATCCACTCCGCTCATAGCAGCTAACAAACCCAACAGGGAGAATGAGGTACGGGAGTTACCCACTCAGACTCCAAGGTATACGGGAACTACCCGCTCGTCCTTGAACATAGCATCCTGGTACTCTCAATTCAACAGAACAGGCACAGCTAGCAAAACAGAGCTCAACAGGATAATGCGTGTATGCAAATGCAACAGCTGATATCAATACAATGCACAAACGATAACAGCACAGAGCACACACAAAGCCAAGCATATAATCCATGCTCAATCCTAAGCTGTAAACAAGCTCACATCCGTACCTCAATTCTCTGGGGCAACAATTACTACAAGCATATTGCCACAATGACACAGATCCACCACCTGCTCAACGGCAACACAAGCAACTACTCAAAGACCGAAGCACAGAAAAGCAACAACTGGGAACTACAACTCAACCAGTGCTATCCTACCTCATCTAACACCACAGAAAGCTCTAACAAGCTTAAAGGCAGGATCTGAACCCAAAAATCTAGGAGCGAAATCCGACGCTTATGCTAACAGACTACAAAAGGGAGATGTCTTCGGACACCTCACCAGCTTCAATCAAACTTCCAAAAGCAATATCCAAACGAAGTGTCTCAGCAAGAGGAGTCCAACGCTACCACTCTCACTCTCGTCGGAGTTGTATACCATTGCAATAGAAGAAGATAAGGTTCGGTGAACATTAGCTAGGGTATCCCGACAGAGATAGGCAATCGGGAAAATATTCTAAGTATGGAAACTGGATACTCAATTCGAAGACCAAGTCCTCTCTTATACAAAGCTGCTCACAGCTGAAAGAACAGTATCCACCACACTTAATCTATCCAACTGGTATTCCCGCTGGCAAAAAAGATCTCTACTAACTCAAACGACGTCGAAGAGAACTACTGTCTTAACTGGACACGTCACCCACTACTCACTGCTGAACACTAACCAACATCTATTCACAACGCAACAACAGATCTCTCACACAGCTGACGTTAACGCAACTCAAAGCTGAGCCTTCTTCGCTAATCCAAAACGCTGTCATTCCAAATAATCCAAACAACGACGTAGAACTACTCACTGCTGAAACACGCTAGCGCGCTCTCTACTGCTCAGCGACAACAGATCTTGCTACGACTGCTGAATACAACCACTACTGCTGACGTCACCAATGCTGAGCGCCAACATTCAGCGATGACTCGCGCTAACTGCTGAACAGATTCCACACCAACTCTAATTCTCGAGAACTGTTCTAAGGCTGAAACAAAACCCGATAGCTTCTCCAAGCTCATCAACGCAAAGCTAATCTCAACAAGACCCGATTAATTAACTCTATTAATCTTATCAGCTTTCGGGTCTCACATCTCTCCCCCACTAAAAGAGGATTTCGTCCTCGAAATCAATCAACTCCAAAACAAGAGTTCAAGATAACTGGGGAAAGAAACACAAGCAACCAACTACTGGAACAAAAGCAAAATCTACTCAAACAGACTCTATCCCCCCTCTTATACACCTACCAGGACAACCTTATGTTCCTGTCCAATCCAACAACGCCCATCCTCCACAGCAACAAGCGTGACGGTAGTTCCATCCTACCCAAAATCCCTCGCACAACCGGACCCTCCAGCCACCATATCCGATGACCAGAAACCTTCCCCCACATCTAATACTAATAAAAAAACGTCCTAACCACTACCTGGACACTCCCTAAGAGCAGAATCCCCTTCGAGGCATCCTGCAATCGAAAGAATCAATCCATGCACAGAATAACATAACAAAACACCCGGCCGAACCATGCACTCGTCCATCCCTTTTTAAAACAAATTTCCAGGGCAAAATCATGATTAACAGAACCAAAAGCACACGGATATGGTCAAGAAAGAATTTAAACTTGTCTTTGCTGTAAAGATTGCAATACACGTTACCGGAGACGTCGGAGTGAGTCGGGAGGAGGATCCTTTGACTTTTTGCTTCCTACACCAAACGGCTCTACCTAGGTTACTTGAGGAGGAGAGTGTCATCTGATGAGGTATAAAATGAGGGAAAAAATCTAATGGTAATGTGAACGAGTAGGTATAAGTGTGGCTAATTAGGCTTTGTGCACAGTGAGGTCCATTAGTTAATAGTTTAATTGCGGAATTACAATCCCAACTTACATACTAATCATACTCACCAAAATTTCATTTGTGGCCTAAAATATTGAAATTTTTTATAAAAAATATTCTACGCTTACTCGCTCAATTACAAGGAAACCCGGCTAAAACGGACATAGCGCTAAAAAATCATTATTTTCCTACTCGCTACTAAAATTTTTAATTAAAATTAAAGATATTTTTGTCTCCTAAAATATTTAAAATAAATTTTGGAATCTTCTTAAAGTCACCTCTATAGTCCTCGATCACCCCTCCGTAGTCCGGCATCGGATATTCACCTGAAATTGAAAACCTCAAGAAATACATTTAAAATCAAAATAAAATCATCATTAATATTTTTAAAGCCTCAACTAAAATTTAAATCATTTTAAAACTTTTATCTCATGCATGTGGATTGTGTGATCAGCTATCGGACGCTACAGACTCGTGGAGTGGTGTTGATCGGCACACTCACAATTGGGTGCAACTGAGGATGCACGGGGACTTTTCATTGGCTCGTCATTTGTTTTGACCTGGTTGAACGCTGGCAATTGACTTTCCGTCGAGCATGCCCGGGTAGCTCTCTAATCCTCGATGATGTGTCCGTCTTCGCTGTCGAGGTGAGAGATCGTGTAGCTCCTGAACTCATACAACGATGTCACCTTGTGATTGAGCTTTCGTTTGGCCTCCGATGATTTTGGTACCTTGACTCGATTGTACCTGAGCATGCATTGCATTACATGTTGCATATTTCTTTCGTACTGCATTGCTGTATTTATTGTATTATCCGTATTGAGGCCTGACCTCTTTTCTTTCTACTTTGGGGTTGCTTCGATCGTGTGGTGACCATTGCAGGTTCAGGTAGATCAGCTGGGCCAGGTGGTGCTTCAGCTAGAGGAGCACCTTAGGTGTCGATCGTGTGTCCCAGTTATTGTTCACAAGATATATGTATTCCTGAGTTGACTAGGGAATACCCTGTGTAGTTGTGTTATTTGTTGGACAATATTTGTATGATGTTTGCTGGTTGAGTTTGTATTACAACTGCAATTATGTATTCGAATATTTTGAAACATAATTTTGTTCAGAAAAAAAATTAACCCGCTTTTAAGATTCCGCATTATTTCACTGATTACGAGATTTAAACACTGGGACTGACATTTTGGTATCATAGCTTAAATTGAAATAAGCTCGATTCTTTTCTATCACACTCAAGTATAGGCACAGAGTTTGTTCTTTTGTGTATGCTTGACTACGTGATATATATGCCTATCTGTTTACCTTTTAGTGTCTCGTAGATGCCGCCGAGGAGGAGAGTTAAAGCTACCAGGTAGGTGGTAGGGGAGTCTAGAGCCCCAGATAGTGAGGAGGATGTTGCTCAACCGAGTATTCCTTTGAGACGCCGTGCTAGATAGACTTAGGCGGAGGTGGATCACCTAACCCAATAGGTTGATGAGATAGAGCTGGTTCTAGCTAGATTCCAGCGAATGAATCACCCTACGTTTTCTGATGATGAGGGTGGTTTGGCGGTCGAGGGATGGCTGGAGCACATGGAAGGACTATTCGACCAAGTGCATTATGATGAGGAGAGGAGATTGAGTTTGGCCACATTCTAATTATGAGATCATGAGCATCGCTAGTGGAAGGGTGCTTCCCGAGCTATGACAGAGATGGGTGTGGTGATCTCTTGGGAGAGCTTTTGTTCCACTTTTCATCAGGAGTACATTACCGAATCGTACTGCAACACCAAGAAGTGGGAGTTTAATAACTTGGTGCAAGGAAATCTGAAGGTAGCCGAGTATGCTAGATAGTTTTCTCTTCTCCCCTATATTCATCACATTTCTTGCCAAGATAGGGTGAAGCGGAACAAATTCTTGTAAGGTTTGATGCCGTATCCTTTTTCGTTGGTGTTAACAGGTTCCCCTTCGACTTATGTTGACGCTGTGAATAGAGTGATCGACATTGAGGAGGGTATTTTGAATAGGCAATCTCAAGTTCAGCCACCAGCTGGACAAATTTTATATCATGTGCCATCTGGGACGCCATCTTCCCAGCCTTATCAGGCACCTCTGTCGTCGAGTCGAAAGAGGTTCAGATTGAGAGGGAGGCAACTCGAGAGGACAAGTTCGAGTTCTTCTGGCTCTGACAATTCCGGTGGAAGGAGTTCTATGGCAGTGTTCTGTGTTGAGTGTGGAGGCAGGCATTTGACTTCTTAGTGTCATGGAGTTCATGGCGCTTGCCATATCTGTGGACAAGCCGGGCACTTTGCTAGAGCGTTTCCTTCTGCAAGGGGACAAAGCTCCAATATGTCGCAGTAGGGTTTGACTGGAGGTTCTTCGCGGAGACCGCATCCCCCTGTCCAGTCTCAGCGATTAGGTTTTCAGTCGCCAGAGGCATCTAGGTTCAGAGGGCCTTCCCAATCTCTGTTCAGGACCCCAGCAAGCTCAAGTAAATTCGATGACTAGGGAGCAAGCTGATGATATGTCAGCGGAAGTTATTGCAGGTACTTGCCTTATCTTTGATTATCCTGCATGAGTTTTGTTTGACATTGGAACATCACACTTGTTTATATCTGATCTGTTTGTATATGAGTATGGGTTGATGGCTATCCCTTTATGTGATGTTGTGTCTGTTGCTACTCCTGCCGACGTGAGTTTTTTGTCCCGTGAGAGTGCTGGATTGCGTGGTTAAGTTTGATAAGAATGTGTTGGTGACGAATTTGATTTCTTTTGAGATACAAGATCTCGACTGCATCTTGGGTATGGATAATTGTCTAGTTATAGAGCTACGGTTGATTGCTTCCATGGTGTGGTGAGGTTTAGACCTCAATATGGGGAGAATTGGAACTTCTATGGTACTGATTCTAGATCTAAGATCCCACTAGTGTCTACCATGGAGATGTTCAGTTTGTTGACATTTGAGAATTCGGATTTATGATCTATGCCTTGGATGCAACATGTGGACCGTGGTTGGAGCTTAGTTATATATCGATTGTTCGAGAGCTCCCTGATGTATTTACGAATGAGATTTCTAGTTTCCCTCCGAGAAGGGAGATTGATTTCAGTATTAAGTTGGTGCACGGACTGCCTCGATTTCTAGAGCTCCGTATCTGTTGGCGCCAACTGAGTTGAGGGAGCCCAAAGACCAATTGCGTGATCTTTTAGAGAAAGTTTTATCAGGCAAAGCACGTCACATTGGGAGGCTCCAATTCTTTTATAAATAAGAAGGATGGATCGATGAGGATGTGCATCGATTTTCGACAATTGAACAAAGAGACAGTGAATTATAAATACTCTTTGAAGAGGATTGATAATTTATTCGATCACTTACAGGGTTCAGCGGTGTAATCCAAGATTGATCTTTGTTCTGGTTATCATTAGTTGATGGTCCGAGATGAAGATGTTGCAAAGATGGATTTTCGACCGAGATATGGGAACTATTAATTTCTTGTGATGTCGTTCGGATTCACGATTACGGTCTTCATGGATCTGATGAACCGAGTTTTCAGTGAGTTCATCGACCGATTTGTGACCGTGTTCATTGACGATATCTTGGTCTACTTGAGGACCAAGAGGGAGCATAAAGAGCACTTGAGGTTGGTTTTGCAAACTCTTTGAGACTCGCAGTTGTATGCAAAATTCACCAAATGTAGTTTTGGTTGGATCAGGTAGTCCTTTTGGGTCATGTTATTTTTTCGCATGATATATTTATGGATCCCAGTAAGTTTGTCCAAAGAATATGTCCAAGATTCATAGTTTCTTGGGTTGGTCTTGCTATTATCGACGCTTTATTGATGGATTCTCTAATATAGCCAGGTCGATGATGCAGTTGACCCAGAAGGACAGGAGATTGTTTGGACAGATGAGTGTGAGTCTTGTTTTTTGTTGCCAAAGGAGAGATTGACCACTGCTCCTATGTTAGCTTTACCTTCATGTTCAGGAGATTTTGTAGTGTGCTCCGATTCTTTGTTGAGTGGTTTGGGATGCGTGTTGATGCATAATGGGCGGTGATAGCTTATGCGTCTCGACAGTTGAAACCTCATGAGACTAGATATCCCGTTCATGACTTAGAGTTGATGGCCATTGTGTTTACCTTGAAGATTTGGTAACCACTATTTGTATGGAGAGTGGTTTGTGATCTACATTGACCATAAGAGTTTGAAGTATATCTTCACCTCAATCTGATTTGAATATGAGACAGCGTCGGTAGATGGAGTTGCTCAAGGACTTTGATTGTGAGATTCAGTACCAGCCTGGGAAATTAAATCTAGTTGTTGATGCTTTGAGTATGAAATCCCAGCCAGTGATGCTGACATCATTGAGTATTTCGAGGGTCCACGAGCATTGGCGTTTCCAGCCTGGTGATGAGTACTACGTAGTTTCTTATTTTCAGGTTGAACCGCAGATTTTAGCAGCCATTAGAGCAGCATAGGGGACTGACCCGTACATTCATGAGTTGAAGTTCAAGGTTCAGACGGGTAAGTCAAATGATTTTACTGTTTCTTCTGATGGATGTTTGAGGTTTCAGGGGAGATTGGTAGTTCCAAACCTGATTGATTTGAGAGAAACCATCTTGAACGTGGCACATTGTAGTCGTCACAGTGTTCATCCGGGTGAGAAGAAGATGTACCATGCCTTGAAGTCTTACTACTGGTGGGAAGGCATGCAAAATGATATTTCCAGATTTTTGGCTCGATGATTGATCTGCCCCAACATGTCAAGGCTGAGAGGATGAGACATGGCGGTATGCTTCAGAGTTTAGAGGTTCCCCAGTGGAATTGAGAGCACATTGTGATGTATTTTGTGACTCATCTACCTCGTTCTAGCAGGGGATGCATGCTATTTGGGTGGTGTTTAATAGACTGTCTAATTCATCCCATTGCATTCCCTACGATATGACATGTTCCATGAAAAATATGGTGAAGCTGTACATTGACCATGTGGTGAGATAGAATGGTGTGCCATTGTTGATAGTGTCTGACAGGGATCTTAGGTTTACTTCTAAGTTTTGGAAGAGCTTGCAGTCAACAATGGGGTCGAGATTAGCTATGAGTACCACGTATCACCCCCAGACAGATGACCAATCTAAGAGGACCATACATACTTTGGAGGATATGCCGTGAGC
The DNA here is from genome assembly GCA_001598015.1 of Dorcoceras hygrometricum. Taxonomy (NCBI): domain Eukaryota; kingdom Viridiplantae; phylum Streptophyta; class Magnoliopsida; order Lamiales; family Gesneriaceae; genus Dorcoceras; species Dorcoceras hygrometricum. Next base: position 14,398 of record KV008339.1, read on the forward strand.
CGTAGTCATGGATTTTAGCGGAGGTTGGCAAGATTCGTTGTCCCTGGTAGAGATTTCGTATAATAATAGTTACCAAGTGACCATCAGAATGGCACCATTCAAGGCCTTGTATGGTAGGAAGTGCAGATTGCCGATAGGTTGGGAAGAAGTTGGAGAGACACAGTTATCTACAATTGAGTTTATGCAGCATATGAAGGACCAAATTGATCTGATTCGGATTAGAATGAAGGCTGCACAAGATCGTCAAGCCAGCTATACTGATGAAGGCGTAGGCCTTTGGAGTTTCAGGTTGGCGATCAAGTATTTGCGATTTCTCATTTTAAGAGCGTGTTGAGATTCGGGCTCAGGGGTAAGTTGGCTCCTTGATTCATCGAACCGTATGAAATTGTTGAGATGATTGGACCGTTAGCGTATCGGTTAAAAATTGACAGCGATGCATGATATATTTAATGTGTTTTGCGAAAATATGAATCGGATCCTTCCCATGTATTGAGAGACGACGAAGTAGAGCTAGATCAAACCCTGAGCTATGTTGAGTAACCAATGCAGATTTTGGACAGAAAGGAGAAACAATTGAGGAATAAAACCATACCCTTGGATATCGTACAATGGAGTAAGCATGGAAGGGAAGAGGCTACTTAGGAAGTGGAAGCCAAGATGAGACAAGAGTGGCCTCACCTGTTTGAGTATTCAGACTTCTCCATGTGAGTTGTTTTCATGATCTGGATATGTTTGATTTCGAGGATGAAATCTTTTCTTAGTGGGGGAGAATGTGAGGACCGAGATTTTATTAGAGTTGATTAGTAAGTAATCAGATTAGAGTAACAACAATTAATCGGGAATAATCAGCTTAGAGAGTTTAATTGGGTTAGTAGGAATTAACCCAGATGTCAGGCCCCGTGCTAATTAACAAGGATTAATAGCACAATTAAGCACATAAACGCGGAAGCATAAAATAGGGCTAAAAATTTTCGAAATAAAGTTGGGCCTGAACCAAATCATATCCTCAAAATAATCATATTCAAAATATAGTTAAATCAAAACTCATACAACAACAGGTACTCACAAATCAAATCAACAACGATCCCCCAAATTACATATAACCTCAGGGCATCCCCTGGATCAATACATAATAAAGTAATAAGAATAACTGGGATTCAAGGAAATGGGGATCGACCAGCTGGGGTTCCAGTCTGTCCAGCTTGGTTACCTGAAGATCCTGCAATTGGGCAACGCAGACCCAAACAACACAAAAGCAGGAAAAAGAGTACGAGGTCAAGCCTCAGTACGAATGAGCACTAATATAACAGCAAATCATAAACATGAAGTATTCTAAGTCAGGAATGCATGTGGCTGTCAAAGAACATCGGTCATCAAGGCCTGCTAATCAGCTGGCAGTAATCTCAATCGAGCCTCTATACCCGCACAGTGTATCAACCGGGGAAATCATCGGTCCGTGATCATCAGGCCCATCAGCCATCACAGCTCGGTGGTTTTCAGACACAACCAATCAGTTGGTCACCACTCCGATGATGCGTTGAACCTTTCAGGCACAACACATATGTCTGCTGGTCACAACGTGGCTCTATCTCAGGTTCTCAATCGATCAATGGCTCAATATGTATGCATGAATTCCATGAAATTCAAATCTGATTTCAACATGCATAAATTTTGTAAACAGAGCATATCAATTCAATCAAGCTGTCACGTAATCACTGAATTCACATAGCACAGATTTCATGCCTCAAATACTAGCACGCTATGTCTAAGCCGTTAACAAAAGCTCAACTCGTACCTTCAATTATCAATTTCTACCTCAACAGATCTTACTCAGGCACGGTAGCTTCAATTGCTCAAACTGATTCCTCACTGGGCACGGCACACACAATAGGAGGAACTGTCCGGGAGATAAATCCAGAAGCTCACACGCACAGGAGAACGCTCTACTCAACTGTCGCGAAAACACACCAACTCACAGCTTCTTCGCGTTCCCTCTCCAACGTCGACTCAAGCCACCTAACTGGTATCAATCGAAAGATCTACTCAAGACGAGCTCAACGCCACCAATCTCGCTCCAAACAACGACGGAAATCGACGGAAATCTACCGGAGAAGTGTTCGAATGAACAGTAACTATCGAGGGTTTACTGGAGAAACGATGAGGAATATCGGGTTCAAAAATATGCTAAGTGTTGAGCAGCACTTGGTATATAAACTGTTCTAAGCAATTCACATCTCTGCTTATACATAGGCAGAAGCCCTCTCAAAGCTGACTCCAGCTTTCGCCCTCAACTGGCTATGCTGATATGGTTCAGGTGTCTAAACGAGTTACTAACTCCACAGCAAACGACGTCACACCAACTAATCAAAACGACGTAGCATAGCTTCCACAGTTGTAACAGATCTCTCCCTCTAGCGACATCTGAACAGATCTCTCTCCCTCGCTAGCAACATCTGAACAGATCTCTCTCTCTAGCGACATCTGAACAGCGCTAACAACCAGCGGTCAACTAAGAGGTGTTGACCAACACGCAACAGCTTCTCACGTCCGCGCGCGCTAACTCTAACAGATTCCTCTCGCTACACAGTAATGTTGACTAGCGTTGACATCTGTTCACGCTACCACTGCGTACCAACATCTGAATGCTCACGCAACTCACTTTTATCTTCTTCGCTAATCCAAACGACGACGCTGATTAACTCTATGTGAAATCTGACACCCAGAAAGCACAATTCCGTGACAAATCTTAATTCAAAAGCTGCTTAACTATCAAATCTTACTCAACAGATTTCTAGTCCTCACACTCTCACCCACTAGAAATCGATTTCGTCCTCGAAATCAGTTAAGACATTGAATCAAAATCACAACAGCAAGATAGCTTAGTCACGACACAGTATACTAGACACCGTTCCTAATATACTCATGCCATACTGCCTAGTACAACTCAATACTAAATAGAATCTCAATTCAGCAGCAAAATCACTTAAATCACGAAATCATTCAAGCTAGAAGGTTACCTGGATCGCTACTGTCATAGCTCAAACAGATGAGGCCACTCATGTCTCATCTTTTCCTCAACTTCCCAGGTAGCTTCTTCACGCCCATGCTTGCTCCATTGGACCATCACCAACGGTATAACCTTATTCCTCAGCTGTTTCTCCTTCCTGTCCAGAATCTGCACGTCTAGCTCTACTTCATTATTCCTCAGCACATGGGATGGATTTGTCTCATATTTTCTCAACATTGACACATGAAACACATCATGCATCGCTGCTAACTCGTCAGACAGCTTCAATCTATAAGCCATCTGTCCAATCCGCTCAACAATCTGAAAGGGACCAACGAATCTAGGAGCTAACTTGCCCTTAAATCTAAACCTCATAACACTTTTGAAAGGAGAAATTTTAGAAATACCCGATCTCCAACCTCAAATTCTAATGGTATGCGTCGCTTATTTGCATAGCTAGCATGTCTATCTTGTGCAGCTTTCATCCTACTCCGAATCAACCCAATCTGATCCTTCATATGTTGCACAAACTCAGGAGTAGAAAGCTGTCTCTCACCAATCTCTTCCCAGCAAATTGGTGATCTACACTTTCGATCATACAATGCTTCAAACGGAGCCATTCCAATAGTCTCTTGGTAGCTGTTGTTATACGAAAACTCAACTAAGGACAAAGAATCCTGCCAGCCACCACTAAAATCCATCACAACTGCACGCAGCATATCTTCTAAAGTCTGAATGGTCCTCTCAGATTGGCCTCTGTCTGGGGGTGGTACGCCGTACTCATAGCCAACCTCGAACCCATAGCTTCTTACAAACTCTTCCAAAATCGAGAGGTGAATCTCGGATCTCTATATGACACTATCGAAACAGGCACTCCATGCAATCTAACCACATGGTCGACATACAACTTCGCCATTTTCTTCATCGAACACCTCACGTCATAAGGAATGTAATGGGCTGACTTCGAAAGTCCATCAATTACCACCCAAATCGCGTCGCATCCCCTACTCGATCGAGGTAGAGTCACAAAATCCATGGCGATGTGCTCCCAATTCCATTGAGGCACTTCTAAACTCTGTAACAATCCACCAGGTCTCATTCTCTTAGCCTTGACCTGCTGGAAATTCAAACATCGAGCAACAAAAGCAGAAATGTCGCTCTTCATGCCTTCCCACCAGTAGTGAGACTTCAAAGCATGGTACATCTTCTTCTCCCCCGGATGCACGCTATAACGACTGCAATGCGCTTCATTCAAGATAGTCTCTTTCAAATCAATCAAGTTCGGAACCACTAATCTACCACGGAATCTCAGACACCCATCAGAAGCAATAGAGAAATCTTCAGACTGACCATTCTGGGCCTTAATCTTCAACTCATGGATATACGGATTAGTCCTCTGCGCCTCTCTGATGTCAATCACAATCTATGGTTCAACCTGAATCGAAGAAACTATGAAATACTGATCACTCGGCTGGAAACGTCAACCGAAAGTACTCAACTGCTCGTGGACTCTCGAGATACTCAAGGATGTTAGCATCACAAGCTGGGCCTTTCTACTCAAAGAATCGGCTACCAAGTTCATCCGCCCAGGATGATATTGTATCACACAATCAAAATCCTTAAGCAACTCCATCCAACGACGTTGCCTCATATTCAGATCCGACTGGGTGAAGATATACTTCAAACTCTTGTGGTCGGTGTACACCACAAACTCCTCACCATACAGATAGTGTCGCCATATCTTCAAGGCAAACACAATCGCAGCCAACTCTAGATCATGAACGGGGTATCTCGTCTCATGAGGCTTCAACTGTCGAGACGCATACGCAATCACGTACCCGTTCCGCATCAAAACACACCCTAAACCACTAAGAGAAGCATCGGAGCACACCACAAAACCTCCAGAACCCGAAGGCAAGGCCAAAACAGGAGCAGTAGTCAACTTCTCCTTCA
>KV008340.1:9838-26655 GCA_001598015.1 Dorcoceras hygrometricum
TAACGAGACCAGCCACAGCCCCAACCGTGGTCGCACGAGAGCGCACGACCCTGGAGAAGGCGACGCACCGTGCAGCCGCAGAACACACAGCAGAAGGTGTTTTGCATGCAGCCACTGGTTCGACCCTTAATCTCCCACTTAGAACCACTAAAAACCACCCCTAGGACCCCCATGAACCCCTTAAGGTCAAGCCATAACCCCTCAAGCAGTCCATCAACCGAAGCCATGCAAGAAAGTTCGAAAAACCGTGAGATGCACATGAAAATATACGTGATCATGGACATGGATGCAAAGATCTGAAACATTCACATAAAAGTCATGCATAATCTTTGCAAAACAGTGTATTATGATCTAAATTGTGAGAAAAGAAAGAATAAAACATGCCTTGATCGAAAAAGAAGTGGAGATACGCGTTACCGGAGCGGAGGACAATTGAGAAGACCAACACCTTTGAGTTTCAACCAAAAGCTTGCAAGTTTCGGCCACCTAGGGGGATAAGAGGGCTGAAGTTGCCTGATGAGGGGAGGGTTTAGGTTAATTTTCGAAATTGTGGTGAAGGGTGAGTGAAAAGTGTACAAAAAGGCCCTTCCCACTTGTTTAATTAAGGAAATAAAAGACATATTCTAATACTAACCCTCATCTAATTACAAAGGCTTAAAAATATTTAAAGTTCAGACTTCAAGCCTTTAATTTTCGTAATATAAGGCCTCTCAAATTTTAAAAGTGTAGTAAAAGTCATAAAAATAGTCCGTATAGGCGAAAAACGGACCCCCCTTGGTAACCGTGCATAAAATCTCATTTTTTTGGAAATGGTGCATAAAATAAAAATATTTTGCTTTAAAATATGTCTAAGGGCTAAAACATTTAAATATTTTCGATTTGGTCGTCTCCGGACTCGTCCCCGCTTACCGGTCTCAAATCGTACCGTAAAGTGACATGAAATTAAGTTACGTACCGATAGCACGTTTGGGAGGCATCATGCACACCAAAACCTTATCATGTAAATCTAAGTGCATAACTAAGCGTCTATTTTTAAAATCCTAAGGCCAAAAACTAATGCAAGGGTAAATCATGCATCATGCAAACATAAACATAAATACTAAAATAAAACTCACAGACTGGCAGTGCGACTTCCGAGCTCCACGCAGCAGGCTAGTACCCCTACCAGAACCACCGCTCTGATACCATGTTGAAACGTACTAAACCTCTTAATTTTTTTTTTGAAAAGCAGATGTGGAATAAACATTTAATAAAAGCTATAAATAAAACCATAACTTAGAGCATTTGAAAATATCATCTCAACATCCGTTTAAAACTAACTGTAACGTATCCCCAATCCACATCGCACAAGCTAACATAAAAATCAGAGTATATAAAAACTGTTTGCAGAAACTGAACATGTCTAAAAGCAAAGGCGTAAAATAACTGAGTGGTCACGGGGTAACAGCCGCAGCGAAGCATCAGACGTCCTCACCGACGGTCGGAGTAATCTCATCATCATGCTCACCTGCACCATTTAAACCTAGTGAGCCTAAAGGCCCAGCATGCTCTATTCGCTAATAACAAGGTACATATAATAAAAACACATTCAGGCACATAAGTATAGGAACATAATTTCATGACATGCGTGCTTGAAAGATCTTAAACGTTAAATCATACCGTAGTCGTACATACTTAATCATATAACATATATGTTAAGGCATAACATAAACATGACATAACTTAAAAGAACATGTGAGTCGTATCCATGAGGTGAGAGCCATTATTCTATTGATCAATCTATAAACCAATGTACGTAACGGTGTGGTTCACCCCGATGTCACACGAGGATCCCTATATGTCACACCTCTATGCTGCCACTTCACCATGATGTCACACATGGATCCATAAGCTCATACATTAACAGGGGATCCCCGGGCCCGGCTACCCGGCTAAGTCCATCATTACTTGCCCCACAACACATCAATCCCTCAAAACATTTTTCATTCATGCCTTAACATAACTTAAACTTTCATGATGCATGCGTTTCGTAAAATCATGCAACTTTGGAAATCTTGGCCCATCAATATATACTTAATTTCCTTAAAACATTTCATAATCAAATATATAGCATAATACGTATATAATTAAATATATATTCATGGGCCTATGCATTAATTTTTCTCGGTCCGGTCAAGGACTGGCTCAAGCGACTGGCCCACTTATTCTAAGCCCAAGGCCTCCACTAGACTTAAAATCATACTAAGCCCAACTCAACTTGGCCCAACAACAAAGAATCATCCCTTTAAAATCATTTGAAGGACTCGGCCCAACACCGTCAAAACAGGCTTAAAACTCATTTAAGATATCGGCCCAAAATCCACCAATTTGGCTTAAAATCCAATTTACTTAAAAATTCAGCAACTTAAAATAAATTTTGACTTAAAATCATTGACCCGAAATCATTTTGACCAAGAATAAATTTTAACTTAAAAAGTTTGACTTGACTCGATAAAATGACTTGGACTTTAAAATAAAACTACCCGGCCCATAAATAAAATAACTCGGACCGGACTTAAAATATTTGACTCGACACTTGACCAACTCGAACTGGCCCGATTGAACAGACCCATCGGCCCAACCGAACCGGCCCAAGACCATCACCCTACTACCCTAGCCGCCGTCGCCCCCCTACGCGCGACCAGCAGCTTTGCGCCCTTCGGCCCTCCACCTCCGGCCACCTTTGGCCGGTGCCACTCCGGTAGCACCTTCCCCAGGTCCAGACCCAACCATGGTCCAAGCCACGGCTCAAACCATGGCTGAACCAACTCGCACGACGGCTCTCAAGAAGCGGCATGCACACGGCCACAACCAGCCATGCTGCACGCCGTCGCGACCACCTCCTGGTTCTCGTGATCGTTCTACCTGATCCGGCCACCACTGCCGGAGCACTTTCTGTTGAACCACCCCCAGGTCCAGACGGTTCTAACGAGACCAGCCACAGCCCCAACCGTGGTCGCATGAGAGCGCACGACCCTGGAGAAGGCGACGCACCGTGCAGCCGCAGAACACACAGCAGAAGGTGTTTTGCATGCAGCCACTGGTTCGACCCTTAATCTCCCACTTCGAACCACTAAAAACCACCCCTAGGACCCCCATGAACCCCTTAAGGTCGAGCCATAACCCCTCAAGCAGTCCATCAACCGAAGCCATGCAAGAAAGTTCAAAAAACCGTGAGATGCACATGAAACAATACGTGATCATGGACATGGATGCAAAGATCTGAAACATTCACATAAAAGTCATGCATAATCTTTGTAAAACAGTGTATTATGATCTAAATTGTGAGAAAAGAAAGAATAAAACATGCCTTGATCGAAAAAGAAGTGGAGATACGCGTTACCGGAGCGGAGGACAATTGAGAAGACCAACACCTTTGAGTTTCAACCAAAATCTTGCAAGTTTCGGCCACCTAGGGGGAGAAGAGGGCTGAAGTCGCCTGATGAGGGGAGGGTTTAGGTTAATTTTCGAAATTGTGGTGAAGGGTGAGTGAAAAGTGTACAAAAAGGTTCTTCCCACTTGTTTAATTAAGGAAATAAAAGACCTATTCCAATACTAACCCTCCTATAATTACAAAGGCTTAAAAATATATAAAGTTCAGACTTCAAGCCTTTAATTTTCGTAATATAAGGCCTCTCAAATTTAAAAGTGTAGTAAAAGTCATAAAAAATAGCCCGTATAGGCGAAAAATGGGTCCCCCTCGGTAACCGTGCATAAAATCTCATTTTTTTGGAAATGACACATAAACTAAAAATATTTTGCTTTCAAATATGTCTAAGGGCTAAAACATTTAAATATTTTCGATTTGGTCGTCTCCGAACCCGCTTACCGGTCTCAAACCGTACCGTAAAGTGACATGCACAAAGCAAAGCATAAAATATCATATAATCACATAAATGACATGCAAATCATGCTAACATAAAGTTTTCCCCCTAGTCATGCGCTCAATTCAGCGTAATCCGAATTTCGGGATGTTACAATCTCCCCCCCTTATAGAAATTTCGTCGCCGAAATTAAGGTACGTACAGATAGCACGTCTGGGAGGCATCATGCACACCAAAACGTTATCACGTAAATCTAAGTGCGTAACTAAGCCTCTATTTTTAAAATCCTAAGGCCAAAAACTAATGCAAGGCTAAATCATGCATCATGCAAACATAAACATAAATACTAAAATAAAACTCACAGACTGGCAGTGCGACTTCCGAGCTCCACGAAGCAGGCTAGTACCCCTACCAGAACCACCGCTCTGATACCATGTTGAAACGTACTAAACCTCTTAAATTTTTTTTTTGAAAAGCAGATGTGGAATAAACATTTAATAAAAGCTATAAATAAAACCATAACTTAGAGCATTTGAAAATATCATCTCAACATCCGTTTAAAACTAACTGTAACGTATCCCCAATCCACATCGCACAAGCTAACATAAAAATCAGAGTATTTAAAAACTGTTTGCGGAAACTGAACATTTCTAAAAGCAAAGGCGTAAAATAACTGAGTGGTCACGGGGTAACAGCCGCAGCGAAGCATCAGACGTCCTCACCGACGGTCGGAGTAATCTCATCATCATGCTCACCTGCATCATTAAACCTAGTGAGCCTAAAGGCCCAGTATGCTCTATCCGCTAATAACAAGGTACATATAATAAAACCACATGCAGGCACATAAGTATAGGAACATAATTTCATGACATGCGTGCTTGAAAGATCTTAAAAGTTAAATCATACCGTATTCGTACATACTTCATCATATAACATATATGTTAAGGCATAACATAAACATAACATAACTTAAAAGAACATGTGAGTCGTATCCATGAGGTGAGAGCCATTATTCGATTGATAAATCTATAAACCAACGTACGTGGTGGTGTGGTTCACCCCGATGTCACACGAGGCTCCCTATATGTCACACCTCTATGCTGCCACTTCACCATTATGTCACACATGGATCCATAAGCTCATACATTAACAGGGGATCCCCGGGCCCGGCTACCAGGCTAACTCCCATCATTAATTTGCGCCACAACAATAAAATTCCTCAAAATATTTTCTTTCATGCCTTAACATAAATTAAACTTTCATGATGCGTGCGTTTCGTAAAAATCATGCAACTTTGGAAATCTTGGGCCATCAATACATATTTAATTTCCTTAAAACATTTCATAATCAAATATATAGCATAATACGTATATAATTAAATATATATTCATGGGCCTATGCATTAATTTTTCTCGGCCCGGTCAAGGACTGGCTCAAGCGACTGGCCCACTAATTCTAAGCCCAAGGCCTCCACTAGACTTAAAATCATACTAAGCCCAACTCAAACTTGGCCCAACAACAAAGAATCATCCCTTTAAAATCATTTGAAGGACTCGGCCCAACACCAACAAAACAGGCTTAAAACTCATTTAAGATATCGACCCAAAATCCACCAATTTGGCTTAAAATCCAATTTACTTAAAAATTCAGCAACTTAAAATAAATTTTGACTTAAAATCATTGACCCGAAATCATTTTGACCAAGAATAAATTTTAACTTAAAAAGTTTGACTTGACTCGATAAAATGACTTGGACTTTAAAATAAACTTCCCGGCCCATAAATAAAATAACTCGGACCGGACTTATAATATTTGACTCGACACTTGACTAACTCGACCCGGCTCGATTTAACCGACCCATCGGCCCAACCGAACCGGCCCAAGCCCATCTCCCAATTACCCTAGACCAAAAACACACACACACAACATGCTGCTGCCGCGACCAGAAGTCACTTATCACGTTCGTTCTCCATGCTCCGACCACCACTGCCAGAGCCCTTCTGGTTGGACCACCCTCAGGTCTAGGCGGTTCTAACGTGACCGACCGTGGCTCAAACCGTTGGCTAACCATGGAGAAGTGGTCGCTGCAAGTCGATGCTCTAGCCATGCTGCGTCGTCGCGACCACCTGCTTCTCTTCGCGTTCGTTGTCCCTGCTCCGGCCACCAATGCTAGAGCCCTTCCGGCTGGACCACCCCCAGGTCCAGACAGTTCTAAAGTGACCAACCTTGTCTCAAACCGTGGCCTAACCATGGAGAAATAGTCACTGCAAGTGGACGCACCAGCCATGCTGCACGCCGTTGCGACCACCTCCTGGTTCTCGCGATCGTTCTCTCTGATCCGGACACCACTGCCGGAGCCCTTCTGGCTGGACCACCCCCAGGTCCAGATGGTTCTAACGAGACCAGCCACAAGCCCCAACCGTGGTCGCACGAGAGCGCACGATCCTGGAGAAGGCGACGCACCGCGCAGCCACAGAACACACAGCAGAAGGTGTTTTGCATGCAGCCACTGGTTCGACCCTTAATCTCCCACTTCGAACCACTAAAAACCACCCCTAGGACCCCCATGAAACCCTTAAGGTCGAGCCATAACCCCTCAAGCAGTCCATCAACCGAAGCCATGCAAGAAAGTTCGAAAAACCGTGAGATGCACATGAAACAATACGTGATCATGGACATGGATGCAAAAATCTGAAACATTCACATAAAAGTCATGCATAATCTTTGTAAAACAGTGTATTATGATCTAAATTGTGAGAAAAGAAAGAATAAAACATGCCTTGATCGAAAAAGAAGTGGAGATACGCGTTACCAGAGCAGAGGACAATTGAGAAGCCCAACACCTTTGAGTTTCAACCAAAAGCTTGCAAGTTTCGGCCACCTAGGGGGAGAAGAGGGCTGAAGTCGGCTGATGAGGGGAGGGTTTAGGTTAATTTTCGAAATTGTGGTGAAGGTGAGTGAAAAGTGTACAAAAAGGCCCTTCCCACTTGTTTAATTAAGGAAATAAAAGGCCTATTCCAATACTAACCCTCCTCTAATTACAAAGGCTTAAAAATATTTAAAGTTCAGACTTCAAGCCTTTAATTTTCGTAATATAAGGCCTCTAAAATTTAATAGTGTAGTAAAAGTCATAAAAATAGCCCGTATAGGCGAAAAACGGGCCCCCCTCGGTAACCGTGCATAAAATCTCATTTTTTTGGAAATGGTACATAAGATAAATATATTTTGCTTTAAAATATGTCTAAGGGCTTAAAAATTTTTCGAAATCATTTGGGCCTGAACTCAAAATCATCATTCAAAATATTCATAATCAAAATACGCGTTAACTCAAACTCATACAAAGCAGGTAACAACAAGTTTCAAATCAAATACAGATCCCCGATACAATAAAACATGGAGCATCCCCCGGTTCAATACATAACATAAAATAAACTGGGACTCAAGGAAACGGGGATCGACCAGCTGGCACTCCACTCGGTCCAGCTTGGTTACCTGAAGATCCTGCAAATGGGTAACACAGACCCAAACAACACAAAAGCAGGAAAAGAATACGAAGAGATATCAAAACAGCTAATCATGCAACATGCTATAATCAATGCTATGAAATGCATGAGGGCTATCAATGATCGGATAGCTAGACCGGTGTATCAACTGGAAAATCATCTCAATTAGCCTCTATACCCGCACGGTGTATCAACCGGGGAAATCATCGGTCCGTGATCTTCAGAGCCCGTCAGCCCATCACAGCTCGGTGGTAGACACTCGAATCAGGTAGTCATCACTCCGATGATAGCGTTGGACTTTTCAGGCACGACACATCTGTCGGCCAGTCACAACGTGGCTCTCAAACAGGTCATCAATCATCTGTCAATCAAGCTCAAGATGTATGCATGTATGCCAATCAATATTCAATTCACAATGCATACAATTCAATACGTGACAACAGAATGTACAACTCAAACTATTCAACAAACTGTATCACGTAAAAGCACAGAATCACATCAGCAGATTTCACAACATCAATCACAGTCATGTACACGCTCAAAGCTGTTAAATCTGCTCAATTCGTACCTTCAAGCCACAGATACCTCAACAGAGTTCTCACAAGTCGCTGTAACTCTCGACCTAGGCAACCAGATCTCTCCTGGCTCGGAAAATACGGCAGAGACTCCCTGGAACTGAAAATCTGTACCAGGTATCTAACAATACAGTTAAATTAGAACTCAACAGCTAAGGTTATAAGTCCAGTAGCATAACTCAGCTACCAAATCCTACAGAGTATTACTCAACCCTAAAACGAGGCTTAAATTGGCAAGGAATCACTTACCCAGAAGCGTACAACAATCAAAGAACGGTCAATCAGATTTCTCCAGAAATCCTCGTACACCAGCAGCTTCACGCTCACTTCCACAAGTCGTTCCACAACCTCTAATGAGTAGCAATCGACAGAGCAACTCACAAGGAATCCAGCGCCACCAAAATCATCGAAAACAAAGGCTGTAATCGACAGAAATCTAGGGAAGAAACGTTCGGTGAACAGTAGATAAAACGAGGGTTTGAAGATGGAGATGAGAAATATCGGGCTCTAAAAAAATTCTAAGTGTCGATCAACACTTGTCTATATAACTCCATACAACAGCTGTTGATTAATCTATCAGACGGTGCTACAGTAGGAATCTTACAATAGAAATCAGCTTTTCCTCTCAACGAAACCAGCAGCAACCATCAGACGTTGCATTCACAAAGGAACATCAAAACGACACTGTACCAACTAACTAAAATGACGCCGCAGCGTTACAACAGCTGACGACAGATTCCTTTCTAAACAACCAACAGCTGGTTACGCTAAACAATAAACCAACAGCTGGTCGCCCGACTAAATCAATTCCTCACAAACGCAACAGCTGATAGCGCTTCTACATCAGCAGTCAACACCAAAAGGTTGACCAACACATGTCGCTTTCTCGTTAAATCTCGCGATTGCGCGTTAGCTGCCAACAGATACCTCTTCAAGCGCTACTACTGAATAGCGAAACGACGACACATCACTCATTTGCTACAGTAGATGTCTGAAATGCGCTACACCTGATTTCACGAAACGACAGCGTTTTACCTCTAAACGCCAAGGAAATCAGATTTCACCAAAAATTCGAAATTCTAAAATCTGAAAACTCCAAATTCGAATTTCTCAATCCTCAAAGGTGATCAGTAGTTTATTGAATACTTGTCATTTACCTGTTGTGTAGTTGATTTTTGTGTTAAACTCCTTATTTTGATTATGAACTTATTTTGAATGATATTTTGGATCAGTCCCAAAATTCGAAAATTTTTATCCCATATTTTGAGTGCTTCCGTATTACTTGGATTCAATGAGTATTTTATCTGTGATTAGCACACTGGGCCCGACAAGATTAGCTGGATTGAGAGATGTGTCGGCTGGTGAAGCCCCTTAGGCGAGTTTGATTTCTCAGTTATGTATATTTTATATTCAGTCCTTACCACGGAATGCCCTGTGTATCTGTGTTGTTGATTGTTAATTGTGGATTGAATATATGTATACTTTTGTGATTATGAGATTTTTTGCATTGATTTTTGAGTTAAAGTCTGTATTTTGATTATTAAATACTTGGAAGCGTTATCTTTTATTTCAGGCCGAAAAGAGAAAAAATTTAATCATTTTTAAGCTTCCGCGTTTTCGTGTGCTTTTTGACGTATTAAGAACACCGAGCCTGACACAAGACGACCCATAAATATCAAGTTGTAATGGACGATCGCCATAACTTCCCAAATAATATGAGACAACGCTGTCAGGTCCGGTGCGCTAATACATCAATTAGTCACAATTATGTGGAAGCATCATAAAATATGGGCTAAATATTTTCTAATATGGGCCTGATCCAATATCATTCAAGATACATTCAGAGTTTAACTCAAAACTCAAACATCATACAATAAAACAAGTAGTCAATCAACGACAGATCTCCCAATTAACTAAAGGCACAGGACATACCCTGGCTCAATATATATATCAATACAACTGGGACTAAAATCAAAAAGGGGATCGACCAGCTGAAGCTCCACTCTGTCCAGCCTGGTTACCTGAAGAACCTGTAATGGCCAACACCGAGCAAAACAGCCCAAAACAGGGAAAATAAACGAGGTCAAACCTCAGTACGAAGAGCACAATAAAAGGATCTATCATATCAAACAACGCAATATCTCGATCATGCAATGCATGAAAGGCCTACCAAGAATCATCGGTAGACAAGTCACAACGACTCAGCTGTGCAGATCTCATCAATCATCATCCTTGTGATCTTCAGGTGCGACGACTCAGTCGACCATCACCAGAGAGTGTTATTCAGGCCCGACAACTAAGTCGGCCACCACATCAAAAGCAGCGTTGGACCTTTCAGGAGCGATGACTCAGCCGGCCGATCACAACGTGCAAAGTAACTCAGTTCTCAAAGGAATCAGGCTCAATATGTATGCGTTAATGCACAGCAGGCTCATGATTAAAATCATACATATATATCAAGCACAAACATATATGAGCACAGAATCATCATACAATCAACACAAAGCACAACAGCTAATAACCAGCACAAGTCTACTGCCCTAGCAGCTTCACGACGAACTCAACAGAAGCCAATACCAGCTCAAATCTGTTAAGATATCTCAATATCAACTCAAATCTGAACTCATACAACTTAAATTCTAAACCCTCGTTTCTTACTCAACTACCTCAACTCTACAGAGAACCACTCAGCTCTCAACAAAGCTTACAATGGAAAGAAATCACTTACCCAAAGCTGATAAAGAACAGAAGAACTACGGGTTAAAGATCGCGAAGATACACGAACACTGCAACAACTTCGCGCTCCTCAAATCCGGTGACTCCAGTCTCCAAACTGGTATCAATCGAACGCTCTAGAGAAGACGAGCTCAGCGCTACCAATCTTGCTCCAAACGGCGGCGTAAAACTACGTCATTTGACGGAAATAGGATTCGGATGAATAGTACCAATCGAGGGTTATCGGGATGAAGATAAGAAATGTCAGGTTCAAAATACTCTAAGTGCTGATCGACGCTTAATTAAAATTCCCCAAGTCCAAGCTACAGTGAATGTCAATCAACGACAAATTCAGATCCCATCGCTTAGGCAGAAATCCCTCAAATCTGGCCTCAGCTGTCACTCACATCTGACTACACTAACTCGGGTCTAACTCTCCAAACAAAACACACGCTTCTAATCAAAACGGTGTCGCGCTACTTAACAAAACGAAGTAGCATAGGCTCCCGCTCTCACAACAGATCCCGCTAACGCTCATCGAGACTTGACCACATAAACGCTCACATCTGTTCACGCCCGCTAAACAGATTCCACTCACTAGCGTCAAACCTGAAAACACGATACGACATCGCAATACCTCTTTCCATGCCATATATGACTAGCACCTCAACGACAACGTTCTCTCCCTGCTCGTGGAAATTCACTCAAACCAACGTGGGACACATAAGAACATCCAGATTTCACTCAAATCTAAAATTCTAAAAATCACCAAATCCTCACATTCTGAAAAACCCGATAATCAAAAACTCAATTAGCTAATCCCAATCCAAATATGATTAGCTAATGAATCGTACTTAACAATTTCAAGTCCACGCATTCTCTCCCACTAGAAATCGATTTCGTCCTCGAAATCAACTCGTAGCACCAGATTCAAAAATAACGAGGAACAACAATCACATCAAGATGGCATTCTCACGGCACAGTATACTAGACACCATTCCAGAAACACCCATGCCATACTGCCCAGCATACTCAATGCTAAACAAACCACTAATCAACATCACAAATCATTCGAGCACGAGATCAACAATCTAAAAAGTTGCCTGGAATACTACTGTCGACACTGAAATAGATGAGGCCACTCCTGTCTCATCTCCTCTTCAACTTCCCAGGTAGTTTCCTCACGACCATGCTTGCTCCATTGGACCATCACCAATGGAATAACCTTATTCCTCAGCTGCTTCTCCTTCCTATCCTGGATCTGCACTGGATATTCAACATAGCTCAAGGTAGAATCCAGCTCAACTTCATCAGTCCTCAACACATGGGACGGATCTGGCTCATGCATCGCTTCTAACTCATCAGGAAGCCTCAATCTATAAGCCAACTGTCCGATCCTCTCAACAATCTCAAAGGGACCAACGAATCAAGGAGCCAATTTACCCTTCAATCTGAATCTCATCATTCTATTGAAAGGAGAAACTTTGAGAAACACTCGATCGCCAACCTCAAACTCCAAAGGTCTGCGTCTCTTGTTAGCATAGCTAGCATGTCGATCTTGAGCAGCTTTCGTCCTACTCTGAATCAACTCAATATGATCTTTCATGTGCTGCACAAACTCAGGAGTAGACAACTGCTTCTCACCAATCTCTTCCCAGCAGATCGGTGATCTACACTTACGACCATACAGCGCTTCAAAAGGTGACATCCCAATAGTCACCTGGTAGCTGTTTTTATAAGAAAACTCAAGTAAGGACAAGGAATCCTGCCAGCCACCACTGAAATCCAATACAACTTCTCGCATCATATGCTTCGCGCCATCTTCTTCATCGAGCACCTCACATCATAGGGAATGAAATGGGCTGACTTCGAGAGTCTATCAACAACAACCCAAACAGCATCACATCCCCTACTCGATCGAGGCAAATGAGTCACAAAATCCATGGTGATGTGCCAATTTCACTGAGACACTTCTAGACTCTATAGCAATCCACCAGGTCTCATCCTCTCAGCCTTGACCTGTTGTCAATTAAAGCATCAAGCTACAAATGCAGAGATATCATTCCTCATGCCTTCCCACCAAAAGTGAGACTTTAGGGCATGACACATCTTCTTCTCGCCCGGATGCACATTGTATCGACTACAATGAGTTTCATTCAAGATGGCTTCCTTCAAATCAACCAAACTCGGACCCATCAACCTACCTCGAAATCTCAAGCATCCATAAGAAGCAACAGAAAAATCTTCAGACTGACCATTCTGAGCCTTAAACTTCAACTCATGAACATACGGATCAGTCCACTACGCTGCTCTAATGTCTGCTACAATCTGTGGATCGACCTGGAAAGAAGAAACCACGAAGCAATGATGACCTGACTGAAGCCATCCGGAAGTCACCAAATCCTCATGGACTTTGGATATACTCATCGACTTCAACATCGCAGGTTGGGATTTCATACCCAAAGCATCGGCCACTAAATTCATCCGCCCAGGCTGATGCTGAACCTCACACTCAAAATCCTTCAGTAACTCCATCTAGCGGCGTTGCCTCATATTCAAATCTGACTGCGTGAAGATATACTTAAAACTGTTGTGGTTGGTGTATAACACAAATTGTTCACCATACAAATAGTGACGCCAAATCTTCAAGGCAAACACTATCGCAGCCAACTCTAAATCATGAACGAGGTATCTTGTCTCATGGGCTTCAACTGTCGAGATGCATAAGCTATCACACACCTGTTCTGCATCAGCATGCAACCCAAAACACTCAGAGAGGCATCAGAGCAAACAGCAAAACCTCCAGAACCCGAGGGCAAAGCTAACACAGGAGTAGTAGTCAACTTCTCCTTAAGAAACTGGAAACTCGACTCACACTCTTCAGTCCAAACAAACTTTCTATCCTTCTGGGTCAACTGAGTCATCGACCTAGCTATCGAAGAGAACTTCTCAATAAAACTCCTATAATAGCCAGCCAAAACTAAGAAACTACTGATCTCAGTCACACTCCTAGGTCGCTCCCAGTTGAGAACTGCTTCGACCTTACTCGGATCCACGGAAATCCCTTGCGCTGAAATGACGTGACCCAAAAAGACAACCCTATCCAGCCAGAATTCACACTTGCAGAACTTCGCATACAGCTGTGAGTCTCTCAGTTTATGCAAAAACAATCTCAAGTGCTCTTTATTCTCTCTTAAGTTCCTCGAATACCCAAGATGTCATCTATGAAGACAATCACAAAACAATCAATATACTCACTGAAGATGCAATTAATCAAATCCATGAAGACAGCAGGAGCATTCGTCAATCCAGATGGCATCACCAAAAACTCATAATGCCCATATCTAAGTCCTGAAATCCGTCTTCCACATCAGCGTCTCTGATCCGCAACTGATGATAACCAGACCGCAGATCAATCTTAGAGTATACAGCAGATCCCTGCAGCTGGTCGAACAAGTCATCAATCCTCGGCAACGGATACTTGTTCTTAATCATCGCTTTGTTCAACTGCCGAAAATCCACACACATCCTCAAAGATTCATCCTTCTTCTTCACGAAAAGAATCGAAGCTCCCCAGGTCGACATACTCGATCTTATGAATCCCTTCTCTAAAATATCATGCAACTGCTCTTTGAGTTCCTTCAACTCAGCTGGCGCCAATCGATACAGAGCTCTAGAAATCGGGGCTGCTCCTGGAACCAACTCTATGCTGAAGTCAATCTCTCGTCTTGGAGGGAATCCAGGAATCTCATCCAGAAACACGTTGAAAAACTCTCGAGCAATCGGAACTATCGCTCAATCCTACTCGCGATAAAAATATTTGGAGGACTCTTCTGACAAAATCAAAAATATGTAATTGTCAGCAAAGTTGTTTCTTTTTTTTTCTTCAGTTCAAATCCAAAAGATTTTTCTTATGTATACATTAAGGCATAGGTCGTCGATTCAGCATTAAATAAAAGGGGGAAATGCCTATTTTTAGAATAAGCGGTTCAAATCATTTTATCAAGATGAGTGTCCTATATTGATAAAATATTCATTTGAAAACGATCTCTATATTAACATAGTGGTAGAAAGAGTACCGTGCTGTATCTAGACTTCCAACGATTTGCTTTAACCATTTTAACAATCCCACATTATTGGTTGCTAGAGAATCAAAGTGGATTGGCCAATTAATCACGAAATGTGATCGTTCTTACATATAATTTATAAATCTCTTCAGAAGTAATTCGAAAGATCATG
The DNA here is from genome assembly GCA_001598015.1 of Dorcoceras hygrometricum. NCBI lineage: Eukaryota > Viridiplantae > Streptophyta > Magnoliopsida > Lamiales > Gesneriaceae > Dorcoceras > Dorcoceras hygrometricum. The sequence goes on from KV008340.1 coordinate 24,734, forward strand.
CACCTTTCTTTCCTAGTTATAACGGAAAAGAGTACAGCTGGTTGGATCCAGCCTATTCTTGAAATAAACAACTCACACACACTCCCTTTCCAAAAAAGATCAATACACCAATCACTACACTTAGATTTATTGGATTTGTCGCTAAAATATCGGTATTAAATCCGAAACTCCCGGCATATGGCCAGTGGCCCACTAAAGAAACGAAAGAATCGGTTAGATTTTTCATATAATCTCCTCTTATAGATAGACTAAAAAATCGACGAAAGTTCTTTTTCTAGCACTTTGCCTCTCTTTTTTATTTATTCATTTTTTTCTTTGAAATCGAGTCAAAAAAGATTCGAATTCTAATTTAATTTGAATTTTTTTTTATTTATAGTTATATTTATAGTTATAAAGTATGAACTACCCCTTGCTTGTTTGAACAAAAGACTTTCCCCTGTACTACGAACGGGAAGGATGAAATCGAATTGGTATACTAATTCCTCATCTGCAAATCACCCTTCCCTAACGTAGGTTATTTTCTCAACGAATAAGTAATTGTTTCTCAACGAATAAGTAATTGTAGGAGACCACCCTCAAGTTCCCTTGCTTCAGGTTGTCGAACTCCCTCTCTCGATTGTTATAGAAATACTCAGGGGTATAATCCTGTCGAAAAGCTGCACAGAAGCTCTCCCAAGAAATCAAAACTCCAGTCTCTCTCATGACACGAGAAGTACCCTTCCACCATCGTTGAGCATGGTCTCTCCACTGAAACACTGCTAACTTCAGATCCTATCTTGCGAGTACTCCACTGCGTCAAACAACTCTTCCATGTGCTCAAGCCAGCCTTCAGCCAACAGACCAGCATCGACACCAGTAAACGTCGGGGGATTCATCCTCTGGAACCTAGCCAAAACTAGTTCCAACTCTCCAATCTGTCGGGTCACAACATCCACCTATACCTCAACCTGTCTAGCTCGGCGACGCAAAGGTATACCCTGCTGCTCAACATCCTCATCACTGCCCGGGGCTCTAGACTCCCCATCTACCTGCCTCGCAATCCTACTCCTACCTCTCCACGGCGGCATCTACCAAAACTCAGAGGTAAGAACAAATAGATAAATCACAGAGGCGAGTAATCAAATCACACAATCACAGAGTCAGTCAAAATCAAAACTAAAACTCTGTGCCTAATCGACACCAGTAAACGTAGGGGGATTCATCCTTTGGAACCTAGCCAAAACTAGTTCCAACTCTCCAATCTGTCGGGTCACAACATCCACCTATACCTCAACCTGTCTAGCTTGGCGACGCAAAGGTATACCCTGCTGCTCAACATCCTCATCACTGCCCGGGGCTCTAGACTCCCCATCTACCTGCCTCGCAATCCTACTCCTACCTCTCCACGGCGGCATCTACCAAAACTCAGAGGTAAGAACAAATAGATAAATCACAGAGGCAAGTAATCAAATCACACAATCACAGAGTCAGTCAAAATCAAAACTAAAACTCTGTGCCTAGACTCAAGTGCGATCAAAAGAAACGAGCTTATCCCAGTTTAGGCTCTGTAACCAATAATGTCAGGCTCGGTGCGCTAATACATCAATTAGTCACAGTTATGCGGAAGCATCATAAAAATATGGGCTAAAACTTTTCGAATATGGGCCTGATCGAATATCATTCGAAATACATTCATACTCAAAATAAGAGTTTAACTCAAAACTCAAACATCATACAATAAAACAAGTAGTCAATCAACGAGAGATCCCCTAATTAACTAAAGACACAGGACATCCCCTGGCTCAATATATATATCAATACAACTGGGACTCAAATCAAAAAGGGGATAGACCAGCTGAAGCTCCACTCTGTCCAGCCTGGTTACCTGAAGAACCTGTAATGGCCAACACCGACCAAAACAGCCCAAAACAGGGAAAATAAAC
>KV008341.1:0-16110 GCA_001598015.1 Dorcoceras hygrometricum
CAACTTCAGCTCTGGAGCTCATATCCTCCAACCGTGTGGCCTTGGTTGCTGCTGCTTTCTCTGCATCCCCAGTATACTTTTTTTTTGATCTATTTTTACAGATCAGAATCTTAATTTTGATTAACACAAAACCTGCTTATATTTTACTAAAGATCAAAGTGAATTGTGCAGCGTTAAGCTGGACCAGACAAGCTGCGAGCGGAAGAAGCTTAGGTGTCTAAGCTGGAACAGTGAGGGGACGCCCAAACTGAACCAGTAGACAACATCCAAGTTTATCCAGCTCAGAGCTTCTCAGGTGTCTAAACTGGAACAGTGAGGGGACGCCTGCACTTAACTAGCAGACGACATCAAATAGTAGTTGTAGCGAAGAGATCAGCTCAGGAAGAGACCAGCTGGATGAAAAGCTAGGCGACCAGCTTGGAGCAAGAGCAGTCCAGATCAGGGCCGAGCTGATTATAGAAGGTTGTACAGTTCGAAGCATGGATCAGTTCAGGATAGAACATATCAGATGGAGCTTTGAGTTGGTAGCTCAGATCAGCCGAGAACAGAATCGGGTGAACCAGCTGGAAAGACCAGCCGGGAGGAACCAGCCCAGAGCAACCAGCTGTGAAGACCAGCTTGGAGGAACCAGCTGGGAAGACCAGCTCGGAAAAACTAGTTCTGGGAAATTAGCTGAAGAGCAAGCGCAGTTCAGAGCATGATCAAGCACAGTTACAAGAGCAGCTCAAGTGCAGTTTGATCAGAGCAGCCTAGTTGAGAAGCAATCAGCTCAGAGCAAACCATATTGTAGCAAAGCTGGTCAAGGTCAAACCAACTCAAATAGCATATCAACATATGCTATAAAATCTACGAGCAAAGTAATTTGAACTCTTGAAGCTACGAAGACTGTCTAATAGAGTTCAAATTGATTTGATGTGTCATATACATCAAGTACGATACCTCGTGCTTAAAGTCGTAAGCCTGCAGAAACATTAAATGCTAAAGGACGAAAGGTACAGCCATGTCAAAACTTTTTCAGAAGACTTTTCAGCGGCTGGATTATTGTGTCCAAACTGGAAGATTCTGTGCAGGTCTATTTATACACGAGAAAGATATCCAGGCGTAGTGTGAGACACAAAATGCGTAAAGCCATACACATACAGAAGAGAGGCGCTAGAAAACATGATATGAGCAGCGCATGAGTGAAAAAGAAGAGACCGAGTGGATATGCGTGAGCTCACAGAAACAAAAAGAGGCGCATGGGCGAGATTATATACATCTATGCATTAGAGGCGTTATACAATGGCATCGAGTGGAAATAAGAGTGGTAATTGCACTGGATTATACACGAGAGAAAAACAGAGTGCAAGTTCAAGTGCAAGTCCAGAGATTGTACACTATGTGTCAGCTGGTGTACAACCTGTGTTGGTGTCCAGGTGTGAGCTGGTGCACCGTCGAAAGCTTACATGAGAAATCTCATCCGACTGCATAATCCTGGGAAGAAATCGAGAGACCAGCTCAAAAAGGAGCACTTCCAAGTGTGTGAGAGTACAAAAGAGAGAGTGAGAAAACAATGTAACACTCACACACACGATTCACTCGCAAATTCCTATGATGAACTGTTTAGGTTCTGTGGGTGATCAAAACCACAATATGTTCTCTCTCTTGTAGTATTTGGACAGAGACGTTAAATAATTCTTGTAGTTCATATTGACATAAAAGAAGTGCTGTTAGACACACAGCCTGCGAGCTGGTGTGCATCGTGGCTAGGAGTTCTCGCGGCCGAGGGCTGTTGGATCGGGTTGCAGCAGAAGCTGTTGTAATCAAATCTTATAGCAGATCCTTCCTGTATTGAAGAAGGAGAGAAGTAGGAGATTTAGCTCCGAACTTCCACAAACAAACATTGGGTTCGGTATTTACAGCTTTTACATATTCACTCATACATGTTTAAAACAGTTTATTTATCTTTCAATTTACAGAGAGTAGTTCAGGTTACTTCTGCATGATTTTAATCATACCTGATCTACGTCTCGGTGCACAAACCTTTCAAGAACACTGAGCTATTGCAGCTCAGCATGTAAACCCAATCAGATCGCTCAAACGTTTGCTCCGAGCCGATCCAGCTCGGACAGGTCTATCCTGTTAGAGTAGATGCCCAACTAGCCAACTTGTGGCGTGTGGGTTTTATTGACTCTTTTGTATAACGATCTTTATTTATAAAATCTTGAGGCTAGTGTCTGCGATGCGAAGTACCACGTTTCATTGGTAGGGACATTGTGATGTTCTGAGCATGCAGATGGATAGTGACCTGGTGATCTATCGAACTACCCTCGTTCGGACTTTCCAAGTGGTTACCATTTGTCGAGTGGATAAATACGAGGTCTTGGTTGTACTGATTAGTCCTCACTACTCGAAACGTCATTGAGACTCTACATGATAGGTGCCTCACTTTGACCCGTTTACCGACTCAGTTGGGGTCATTAGGTGGCGGGATTGGGTGAGGTCCCGATGCATGTAGGAGTCGATGCTTCGTTGTCGAGGATTCACCGCTCGCCTTTGTGCGTGGATATCCTATGCTATCTGAGGAGATAATAGTGTGATAAATTTCTGGCCAGAGTACTTGATGTGTTTTAGGTAAATGGGTTTACCTAGTAACACACGCGATGTCACTATTTGATCTCCGAGATGTATGCATGGTTATTGGATCTCTAGCGACTCTCGATTTACCAATGGTCGTTGATCTGATCGGGATATATGTGTTGAAAGGACCGTACTGTACGCTAACCATGACCGACTGGTTCTTGCAGGCACTATCAGTGATACCTAGGGGATCATGTGACGATGTTGCTAGGCGCTTTACCATGGTCCGATGGGTCAGTCTGAAATTGTGATTTCGGAGTCGCAATTGTTGTGGGCCCACGGCTAGCTGTATCCCTGAACCATTGAGGGTCACACAAGTACTGACTTCTCGATTCCCGCACGGAAACTGAGCTCAATGTGTTGAGCATAGGAGGAGGAATTTAGGAAGTGCGACTTTCTAAATGTCAATAGGGGTCAAATTGCAATTTCCCTAAAGTTTGGACTAGTTTGACTATCCTTGAAACTTGCAGGGGCCAAATTTGGAAACTATGTGGCGATCGGAATTATGATGAAGCCACGGTGATAGAAATGAACCGAATGTTCATATGGACCTGGGCCCGCCCCAAGGCCCGTTGGGCTGGTTCAAGCCCATCACTAGTCTACTTATATGTGTGCCTAGGGTTGTATGAAACACTCAAGCATCACACAAAACCCTACACACCAAGCCGCCACCCCTCACTTCTTCCTCCCCTCTCGGCCACACGTCCCACGCGCCGCCCGCCGTCGCGCCACGTGCCGCCGCCCGTCTTGCCGTCGGACTTGTTCCGACCACTGCGAGGAGGAGATTCCGTTCGTGATAAATTCGTCAGGGCTTCTAGTGCAGATTGATGAAGGAGCCGTGATTCCAGTCTTGGACCGGATTCGGAGAACTCAACCGCCAACCGTTGAAGTGCCAATTTCCATGTGAAACTGGTCGGAGCCAGGCGCCTAGACGCCAGCAAGGTACCAAATCAAACATCCTATGTATGTTTATTTGTTATTAAATGTTATGTATTGACCGTTCCCGGTGCAAAATTTTGAAATCTTCCGCTGCGCCCCGGGAGCGGGATCTGGATCAGCCGCTGCGCCAACATATCCTTTCTTAGGCAACAGCCTACCAGCTTAGGCGCGATCTGGTTCCTTGGCCGTGCTTGTTTTTGAAACAAATTTTATTTTATACACGGTCTTGGACCTTGAGTTTCAGTACTATTTACGCAGATTCTTTTCTTATGTTGAAACTTGAGATCGAGGTCATTAAAAATATTTTTTATAGGATCGGTTCTCCTAAAGTTGTGTGAGAATCGAAAGGCATCGACCCTTTGGATCCATCAATTGGTACCAGAGCGTTTTACGATCTAGTACCCTGTCCTTTTTTGATCCATCAATTGGTATCATAGCAGGTTGTCTTGAAAGTGCATTTTAAATTGAAAATTTTTAACGGTTTTAAAATGTTTACAGCTCTTATAGTCTTTTTATATGAAAGCTTGTCTGTGCTACAAAATTATTTTAAAGTGCTTTAAAATTCACTCTACAAAGATAGGGGGAGTAACGCTTTTTGAATAGAAGAGCACTGGACCAAGAGTGAAAGGTGCAACAATTTCTCTTCCGTCGAGCTGACAAATTGCGAGATTTGTGGATGCCAAGACCTCTTATGTTGGTTGCGCTGGAATAATAGCACCTATAACAGCGTTCAAGAGAAGCAGAAGATATTCTGTGAATTCAATTTTCATTATCTTCAAATCTGAATAGATGAGCGTTTCAGTAGCATATGTTTTTCAAACTTCATGTCATGCATCTGTTTTCGCAAACTGTCTTTCCATGGAAAAATATTTTCTTTTTGAAAAATAAATGTATCCCGGGCTCTGTTCAGGGGAGTTTCGTTTTAAACATTAAGGGGGTGACAATATTTCAAACCCCACCTTTTTGATTCCCACAAAAAGAGGGAGAAATATTTTCAATCACAAACATACATGCATATGTTTATTCAGGTTTTGTGTAAATTAAAAAGGGGAAGATTATTGGATCTATTTTTACAGATCAGAATCTTAATTTTGATTAACACAAAACCTACTTATATTTTACTAATGATCTAAGTGAATTGTGCAGCGCTAAGCTGGACCAGACAAGCTGCAGGCGGAAGAAGCTTAGGTGTCTAAGCTGGAACAGTGAGGGGACGCCCAAACTGAACCAGTAGACAACATCCAAGTTTATCCAGCTCAGAGCTTCTCAGGTGTCTAAACTGGAACAGTGATGGGACGCCCGAACTGAACTAGCAGACGACATCAAAGAGTAGCTGTAGCGAAGAGATCAGCTCAGGAATAGACCAGCTAGATGAACAGCTGGGAGACCAGATTGGAGCAAGAGCAGTCCATATCAAGGCCGAGCTGATGATTGAAGGTTGTACAGTTCGAAGCGCAGATCAGTTCAGGATAGAACATATCAGATGGAGCTTTGAGTTGGTAGCTCAGATCAGCCGAGAATAGAATCGGGTGAACCAACTGGAAAGACCAGCCGGGAGGAACCAGCCCAGAGCAACCAGCTGTGAAGACCAGCTTGGAGGAACCAGCTGGGAAGACCAGCTCGGAAAAACTAGCTCTGGGAAATTGGCTGAAGAGCAAGCGCAATTCAGAGCATGATCAAGCGCAGTTACAAGAGCAGCTCAAGTGCAGTTTGATCAGAGCAGCCTAGTTGAGAAGCAATCAGCTCAGAGCAAACCATATTGTAGCAAAGCTGGTCAAGGTCAAACCAACTCAAATAGCATATCAACAGATGCTATCAAATCTACGAGCAAAGTAATTTGAACTCTTGAAGCTACGAAGACTGTCTATTAGAGTTCAAATTGATTTGCTGTGTCATCTACATCAAGTACGATACCTCGTGCTTAAAGTCATAAGCCTGCAGAAACATTAAATGCTAAAGGACGAAAGGTACAGCCGTGTCAAAACTTTTTCAGAAGACTTTTCAGCGGCTGAATTATTGTGTCCAAACTGGAAGATTCTGTGCAGGTCTATTTATACACGAGAAAGATATCCAGCTCGTAGCGTGAGACACAAAATGCGTAAAGCCATACACATACAGAAGAGAGGCGCTAGAAAACATGATATGAGCAGCGCATGAGTGAAAAAGAAGAGACCGAGTGGATATTCGTGAGCTCACAGAAACAAAAAGAGGCGCATGGGCGAGATTAGATACATCTACGCATTAGAGGCGTTATACAATGGTATCGAGTGGAAATAAGAGTGGTAATTGCACTGGATTATACACGAGAGAAAAACAGAGTGCAAGTGCAAGTGCAAGTCGAGAGATTGTACACTATGTGGCAGCTGGTGTACAACCTGTGTTGGTGTCCAGGTGTGAGTTGGTGCACCGTCGAAAGCTTACACGAAGAAATCTCATCCGACTGCACAACCCTGGGAATAAATCGACGGTAAATCAGAGAAATAGTGTTCGGTGAACAGTAAGTATCGAGGGTTTCACTGGGGAAGACGATAAGAAATGTCGGGTTCGAAAATACGCTAAGTGATTGCGTTTAAATCTTCGAGTCAAAGCGTATAGTGAAAGTCAACACCGACCAAACAGATTTCTACATCAGATCTTAGCACTAAGGCACAAGTCCTCAAATCTTATCCCAGCGTTAACTCAAATCTGAGTTCTCAACGCTAATGCTAAACACAAGCGTAACTAATCAAAACGACGACGTACCAAGGTTCCTGCTCGCACAAGAAAAACGACGTCGCACTATGAAACAGATCTCAGCACTCACTGTTGCTCACGCTCTTCCAGATTTGAATAACGCTCACAACAACGGTCAACTCAGCAACGTTGACCAACACGTGGCACCTTCTGCGCCAACTCTCACATCTGCGTTCGCTCGCTACACAGTACCGTTGACCCGCGTTGACATCTGGTCACGCCTCTGAACAGATTTCACCCACTAGCAAGACAACTGAAATAACAAAACGACGATGCATCACTTATCACGCCATACCCGACTACTCAGATGTCACTCGTTAACACCTCAACTGAGTATTCACATCTGAATACTTACTGGAATCAGATCTCTATCGAAAGAATCAACGAATCAACTCCAAATTCAACACAGAGTTCTGCCGATAGTGTCTAGCGACTCGAATCTGAACAACTCTAAACCAAATCTGAAATTCAAAAATCCATAACTCCCGTGACTAATCCCAAACCAAATCTTATTACCCGATTAATCACAAATTTTCGAATCTCAATCCTCACATTTTCCCCACCTTAAGAGATTTCATCCTCAAAATCAAGGGCAAATACAGGGAAGAATCAATCAAAACATTAAAACTAACCAACACAACTCCACTATCAAAGCTCAAACAGATGAGGCCATTCTTGTCTCATCTTCTCTTCTACTTCCCAAGTGGCTTCCTCTCGGCCATGCTTACTCCATTTGAACCATCACCAACGGAATAATCTTATTCCTCAACTGCTTCTTCTTCCTATCCAGAATATGAACTGGATACTCAACATAGCTCAAGGCAGAATCTAGCTCAACTTCATCAGTCCTCAACACATGGGACGGATCTGACTCGTATTTTCTCAACATTGACACATGAAAAACATCATGTATCACCGCTAATTCATCAGGCAGCTGCAATCTATAAACAACTGTCCAATCCTCTCAACAACCTCAAATGGACCAACGAATCTGGAGCTAACTTGCCCTTGAATATGAACTTCAGTACGCTCTTGAAAGGAGAAATCTTAAGGAATACTCGATCACCAACTACAAATTCTAGAGGTCGGCGTCTTCTGTTAGCATAGCTAGTGAAGTGGTCCTGTGCAGCTTTCATTCTACTTTGAATCAAAGAAATCTGATCTCTCATATGCTGCACAAAATCAGGGGTCAAAAGCTGTTTCTCACCAACTTCTTCCCAACAGATTGGAGATCTACACTTGCGACCATACAACGCTTCAAATGGAGCCATCCCGATAGTCACTTGGTAGCTATTGTTATAAGAAAACTCAACTAGGGATAGTGAATCATGCCAGCCACCACCGAAATCCATCACAACTGCTCGCAGCATATCTTCTAAAGTCTGAATGGTCCTCTCAGATTGGCCATCTGACTGAGGGTGATAAGCAGTGCTCATCGCCAATCTCGAACCCATAGCTGCTTGCAAACTCTTCCAGAATCGAGATGTGAATCTTGGATCTCTATCAGACACTATCGAAACAGGCACTCCATGCAATCTCACAACATGGTCGATATACAGCTTCGCCATTTTCTTCATCGAACACCTCACATCATAGGAAATGAAATGGGCTGACTTCGAGAGTCTATCAATCACCACCCAAATCGCATCGCATCCCCTAATCGATCGAGGTAAATGGGTCACAAAGTCCATAGCGATGTGCTCCCAATTCCATTGTCAATCACCACCCAAATCGCATCGCATCCCCTAATCGATCGAGGTAAATGGGTCACAAAGTCCATAGCGATGTGCTCCCAATTCCATTGAGGCACTTCTAAACTTTTCAACAATCCACCAGGTCTCATCCTTTTGGCCTTGACCTGCCGACAGTTCAAATATCTAGCAACAAAAAACCAGAAATGTCACTTTTCATGCCTTCCCACCAATAATGAGACTTCAAAGCATGGTACATCTTTCTCTCGCCCGGATGCACACTGTACCTACTACAATGCGCTTCATTCAGAATAGTCTCTTTCAAATCAATCAGGTTCGGAACCACCAGTCTTCCTCGAAATATCAGACACCCATCAGAAGCAATCGTAAAATCTTCAGACTGACCATCCTGGGCCTTAATATTCATCTCATGAATGTAAGGATCAGTCCTCTGTGCTTCCCTGATGTCAATCACAATCTATGGTTCAACCTGAATCGAAGAAACTATGAAATACTGATCACTCGGCTGAAACCGCAACCAGAAGTACCCAACTGCTCGTGGACTCTCGAGATACTCAAAGATGCTAGCGTTGCATGCTGGGCTTTCCTACTCAAAGAATCTGCTACTAAGTTCATCCGCCTAGGCTGATACTGAATCTCACAATCAAAATCCTTGAGCAACTCCATCCAACGACGCTGTCTCATATTCAGATCTGACTGAGTGAAGATATACTTCAAACTCTTGTGGTCGGTGTACACCACAAACTCCTCACCATACAAATAGTGACGCCAGATCTTCAAGGCAAATACAATCGCTGCCAATTCCAAGTCATGACAGGGTACCTGGTCTCATGGGGCTTCAACTGTCGAGACGCATACGCAATCACGCACCCGTTCTGCATCAGAACACATCATAAACCACTCAGAGATGCATCGGAGCAAACAACAAAACCTCCAGATCCAGATGGTAAAGCCAACACAGGAGCAGTAGTCAACTTCTCCTTAAGTGTCTGGAAACTCGACTCGCACTCATCGGTCCAAACAAACTTCCTATCTTTCTAGTCAACTGCGTCATCGGCCTGGATATCGAAGAGAACTTCTCAATGAAACGTCTATAATAGCCAGCCAACCCTAGAAAACTACGAATCTCAGAAACATTCCTATGTCTCTCCCAGTTAACAACTGCTTCGACCTTACTCAGATCCACAGAAATCCCTTGAGCAGAGATGACATGACCCAAAAAGATTACTCTGTCCAGCCAAAATTCACACTTGCTGAACTTGGCATACAACTGCGAGTCTCTCAACTTCTGCAATACCAATCTCAGGTGCTCCTAATGCTCTCTGAAACTCCTCGAATACACCAAGATGTCATCTATGAAGACAATCACGAATCGATCGATATACTCACTGAAGACGTGATTCATCAAATCCATGAAAACAGCAGGGGCATTCGTAAACCCAAACGGCATCACAAGAAACTCATAATGCCCATATCTCGTGAAAAGCTGTCTTCGCTACATCAGCGTCTCTAATTCACAACTGGTGATAGTCAGAACGCAAGTCAATCTTCGAGTATACTGCCGATCCTTGCAACTGATCAAACAAGTCATCAATCCTTGGCAACAGATAGTTATTCTTGATCGTTGCTTTATTCAAATGACGAAAATCTACACACATCCTCATAGATCCATCTTTCTTCTTCACGAACAAAATCTTAGCTCCCCAAGGTGACATACTCGGTCGGATGAAGCCTTTCTCAAGAATATCTCTCAATTGATCCTTGAGTTCCTTCAACTCAGCTGGTGCCAATCGATACGGAGCTCTAGAAATCGGGGCTATCCCTGGCACCAACTCTATACTAAAATCGATCTCACACCTCGGAGGAAATCCAGGAATCTCGTCTGGAAATACGTCTGGAAACTCTCTGACAATCGGGATATCGCTCAACTCCAAACGCGACTCTTGGGAAACATCGAGCGCATAGATCATGAATCCAGCGTTACCCAGCGATAACAGACTAAACATATGACGGAAACCAGTGGAATCTTCGAGCACGAGTCAGCACCGTAGAAATCCCACTTCTCTCCCGTCTCGGGGCGAAATCTCACCACACCATGGAAACAATCAACAGTCGTCCTATACTCAGCCAGCACATCCATTCCCAAGATGCAATCAAAATCCTTCATCTCCAAGGAGATCAAATTCGCCACTATCACATTCTGATCAAACCGAATCACACAATACACCACAATCTCACGAGACAACTACCACACACCAGCAGGAGTGGACACAGATACAACATCACACAGTGGGGTAACTCCCAACGCACACTCATGCACAAACCATGCAGAAACAAAGGAGTGTGATGATCCTGTATCAAATAAAACCCTCGCAGGAAAATCAGAGATAGAGCATGTACCTGCGAGAAATCCACCAGGTATCTCATCAGTCTGCTCTCTTGACAAGGCATTCACCAGGGCCTACTGCGGTATCTAAAACTGAGGTCTCGAAGGTCCTCCAAACCTAGACGGTTAACGGGGTTGGAATCCAGATTGTTAAGTCGGGGTAGCGGTTGCGGCCTCTGTGAAGAACCACCAGACGAACCTTGCTGCGAATGAAACGAAGACTGTCCCCTCAACAAAGGACACACTCTCAGAAAGTTTCCAGGCTGCCCACAGTTGTGGAAAGTCCCCTGAACTCCACGACACTGTGAAGTCATGTGCTTACCACCGCACTATCCACAAGACCACTCCTCCTAAACCACTGCCACCAGAGCTCACAGAACCAGAGGAACTCGAATTCGACTTCTTCTTGAACTTCTTCCCACGAGCCTGAACCTCTGACGGTTCGGTTGCTATAACGTCTAAGGAGATTGAGAAGTATGCATCCCTTCAGGCGCAGGATAGGAACCTCGTCCAACCGTCAACGGAACCTACGTCGGTGCATCCAAAAAACTCTCCTTGATATCAACTGCTCGATCCACAACCTCAACATATGTTGATGGGGCACCAGCTAACACCAACTGAAACAACTCTGGCCTCAATCCCTTGATGAATTTGTTCCTCTTTGTTCGCTCCTGGCTAGCAACGTGAGGGACATACGCCAGAAGGAAGGAAAACTGTCTGGCATACTCAGCAACCTTCAAATTGCCTTGATTCAGATTTTCGAACTCCCTTTCTCGGTTATTGATGTACGACTCTGGGGTATACTCATGTCGGAACGCTGCACAGAAGCTCTCCCAAGAAACCAAGGCTCCTGTCTCTCTCATCAGTCGGGAAGTAACATTCCACCAACGTTGAGCATGCTCTCTCAACTGCAAAACGGACAACTACAATCTCCGCTCTGCGGTGTACTCCAAAGTATCAAACAAATCCTTCATGTGCTCCAACCAGCCTTCAGCCGAAAGACCACCCTCGGCGCCAGTGAACGTAGGGGGATTCGTTCTCTGAATCAGGCCAAGACTAACTCCATCTCGCCTATCTGTCTCGTCACATCCTCCACCTCTGTCTGTCTCTCTCTACGACTCAAAGGGATATTCTGCTGCACATCCTCGTCACTCTCTGAGGCTCTAGACTCCTCAGCGGAACGTCTAGCAGTCCTACCTCTACCTCTCCTCGACGGCATCTAATCAAATCTCAAGGTAAGACTAACAGCAGATAATCACAGAGGCAGATATCACATCACACAAGTCACAGAGTCAAGTAAGAAATCAAATCGAAACTCTGTGCCTAGACTCGAGTGTGATCAAAGAAAAACGAGCTTATCCCAGTTTAAGCTCTGATACCAAAAATGTCAGGCCCTTGCTAATCAGCAAAGATTAACAACTCAATTAAGCACATAATCGCGGAAGCATAAAAAAATAGGGATTAAAAATTTTTCAAACGTTTGGGCCTGAACCATAAAACAGTTATTCAAAATATTCATACTCAAAGTAGAATTTACTCAAATCCAACAACAGACGGGTAATCAAATAAACTCAAATAACAGATCCCCAAAATACTTAAAAACTCAGGGCATCCCCTGGTTCGATACATAATACAAATACACTGGGACTCAACCAAGCGGGGATCTACTAGCTGAAGCTCCACTCTGCCTAGCCAGATTACCTGCAACTCCTGCACAACACAGACCCAAGAACACAAAAGCAGGAAAAGAAATACGAGGTCAAACCTCAGTACGAAGAGCACTAAGACAACAGCAACTCATAAACATGCAGTAAATCAAAACATGAATGCATGAGGGTTGTCAACGAATCGGGCATCTAGGCCAACGAGTCAGCTGGCAAATCAAAGGCGAGCCTCTATACCACGCACATCCAATCAGCCGATGGAAATCATCGGTCCGTGATCTTCAGGGCTGACCACTCAATTACCCATCATAGCTCGGTGGTATTCAGACACGACGAATCAGTCGGTCACCACTCCGATGATAACGTTGGACCATTCAGGCACGACACATCTGTCTGCCGATCACGACGTGGCTCTTTCTCTGGTTCTCAATCAAGCAATAGGCTCAATATGTATGCATGTATGCCATGAAATTCAAATCTGATTTCAACATGCACAAATTACGTAAAACAGAGCATATTATTCAAACAATGAGCCAAACCTGTTTCACGTAAAACACAGAATACACAGAACAACGTTCATGCTCCAAAATAATACACGCTTATGCCAAAGCTGTAATCAGAAGCTCAATTCGTACCTCAAATCTCAGATTCTACCTCAACAGATCTCACCAAGGCACGACAACCTCAGCCTGCTCAAACCTGCTTCCTCGCTGGTCTCGACAAACACAGCAGAACTGTCTGGGAGCTCAAATCTGTTAAAGCATCTCATGATTTGAACTTCTACACCTTACTGCCTACGGTCAGAACACATATCTGGTTCTAACTATCAACGCAGGTTCTATCAACTAGAACTAAGCTCAAAACAGTAAGGAAACACTTACCCAGAAGCTCAAACGAGCTAAAGAACTCTCGGGTCAGCTGTCGCAGAAATTCACGAATACTGAAATTCCTTCGTGCTCCTCCTATGCGTCGACTCAGGTCGCCTAACTGGTAACCATCGAAAGGGCTAAGGGAGACGAGTTCAGCGCCACCCACCATGCTCCAAAATACGGCGAAATCGACGGTAAATCGGAGAAATAGTATTCGGTGAACAGTAAGTGTCAGGCCCCGTGCTAATTAACAATAATTAATAGCACAATTAAGCACATAAACGCAGAAGCATAAAATAGGGCTAAAATTTTTCTAAATAAAGTTAGGCCTGAACTCAAATCATCATTTAAAATATCCATACTCAAAATATAAGTTTAAATCTAAACTCATATAACAACAGGCAATAATAAATATCAAATCAGATACAGATCCCCACTACATAAAAACACAGGGCATCCCCTGGTTCAATACATAATACAAATATAACTGGGACTCAAAGGAACGGGGATCGCTTAGCTGGCACTCCACTCTGTCCAGCCTGACTACCTGAAGATCCTGAAAATTGGCAACGCAGACCCAAAAGACACAAAAATAGGAAAAGAAAATACGAGGTCAAGCCTCAGTACGAAGAGCCATCAAAACAGAAAATCATGCAACATGCGATAAATCAATGCTATGAAATGCATGAGAGCTGTCAAAAGAATCGTTAATCAAGACCAGTGTATCAACTGGCAAATCATCACAGGCGAGCCTCTATACCATGCACGGTGTATCAATCGGGGAAATCATCGATCCGTGATCATCGAGGTCCGTCAGCCTATATCTCAACTCGGTGGTAGTCAGACACGACGACTCAGTCGGTCACCACTCCGATGATAGCGTTGGACCTCTCAGGCACGACTAATCAGTCTGCCGATCACGACGTGGCTCCCAACCTGGTCATCAATCAATCTGTCAATCAGGCTCAAGATGTATGCATGAATGCCATTCAATAATCAATTCTCAATGCATACAACAACCATACGTGAAAACAGAATATATATACTCAAAAAATTATTCAAAATATTATACGTAAAATCACAGAAGCAATCCAACAGATTTCATAACATGAAATACAGCCATGTCCACGCTCAAAGCTGTTAGAGTTGCTTCAATTCGTACCTTCAAGTCTCAATTCAATCTCAACAGATCTCACCAGCCACGGCAAACTCACGGCCTAAGCAAAATAGATTCCTCCTGGCTTCGACAACCACGACAGGAAGCTCCTGGGCCACAAATTCAAAAGCTGCAACGACACAGGAGAACCAAAGCTTCAAAAATCACGAAGCTACACGAACTCGGCAGCCACTCCATGATCCTCTCCCAGGTCGATTCAAACCTCCTAGTTGGTAACAATCGAAAGAGCAACTCAAGGAGAATCCAGCGCCACCAATCTCGTTCAAAACAATGGCTGAAATCACCGGAAATCTACCGGAGAAAAGTTCGGGTGAGCAGTAGCTATCGAGGGTTTCGAAGATTGAGATAAGAAATATCGGGTAGAGAATAATCTAAGTGTCAATCAACACTTATCCATATAATTCTCCATACAACAGCTGCTGTTCCCCTAAATCAGGCGTCGGGTAATGCTACAGTAGAAATCTTACAACTGAATCCAATGTTTCTTCTCAACGGGAACAGCCGACACCAACAGACGTTGCACTTCAATTACACAACATCAAACGACGCCGTACCAACTAATCGAAACGATGTCGCAGCGCTCCAACAGTTGAGGACAAATCTCT
The DNA here is from genome assembly GCA_001598015.1 of Dorcoceras hygrometricum. Taxonomy (NCBI): domain Eukaryota; kingdom Viridiplantae; phylum Streptophyta; class Magnoliopsida; order Lamiales; family Gesneriaceae; genus Dorcoceras; species Dorcoceras hygrometricum. The sequence continues at coordinate 14,705 of KV008341.1, forward strand.
CGTGAAAAGACCAACAGCTGAGCAACTAACTAACTCAAACGACGTCATAGAGGGACACATCACCATCGCTGTCAACAGCTGATCAAACCAACGCCTGGTCATATCAACGCATCCGATCCCTCTCCAGCTGATGACCAACACAATCAACAGCTGACACAAAGCGTTACACCCAAAACGATGTCGTTCTAACTTAGTCAAACGACGTAGTTTTGTTACCCGCTAAGAAACACTCTAACGAAACCAACAGCTGGTTCCTATTCCCCAAAACATCGTCGCTCCTGAGTCTCTTAGCGCTCTCTGCTGACAAGAAACATCTGAAATACCAACGCCCATCAGCGATCGCGCCTCGCTGATTCAACACCCGAAAACCAGCAACTCACAGCTGATCAACTCTAAACCAAATCTGAACACCCAGAAATCACAATTCCGTGACAAATTTTAATCCAAAAGATGATTAGCCATCAAATCATATTTAACAGAATTTCTAGTTCTCACACTCTCCCCCACTAGAAATCGATTTCGTCCTCGAAATCAGTTAAGTCATCAAATCAAAATCACTACAGTAAGGTAGCCTATTCATGACATACTATACTAGACACCATTCCTAATATACACATGCCATACTACCCAGCACAACTCAATACCAAGCAGAATCTCAATTCAGCAGCAAAATCACTTAAACCACAAATCAATCAAGCTAGAAGTTACCTGAAACGCTGCTGCTATAGCTCAAACAGATGAGGCCACTCCTGTCTCATATTTTCCTCGATTTCCCAGGTAGCTTCTTCACGTCCATGCTTGCTCCATTGGACCATCACTAGCGGTATCACCTTATTCCTCAATTGCTTCTCCTTCCTGTCCAAAATCTGCACTGGATATTCGACATAGCTCAGGGTCTGGTCTAGCTCTACTTCATCAGTCCTCAGCACATGGGATGGATCTGGCTCATATTTTCTCAACATTGACACATGAAATACATCATGCATCGCTTCTAACTCATCAGACATCTTCAATCTATAAGCCAACTGTCCAATCCGCTCAACGATCTCAAAGGGGCCAACGAATCAAGGAGCTAACTTACCCTTATATATGAATCTCATAACGCTCTTGAAAGGAGAAATCTTGAGAAATACACGATCGCCAACCTCAAATTCCAACGGTCTGCGTTGCTTATTAGCATAGCTAGCATATCTATCTTGTGCAGCTTTCATTCTACTCCGAATCAATTCAACCTGATCTTTCATATGCTGCACAAACTCAGGAGTATAAAGCTGTCTCTCACCAACTTCTTCCCAATAGATCAGAGATCTACACTTACGACCATACAAAGCTTCAAACTGAGCCATTCCAATAGTCACTTGGTAGCTGTTATTGTAAGAAAACTCAACTAAGGACAAAGAATCCTG
>KV008342.1:0-22888 GCA_001598015.1 Dorcoceras hygrometricum
ACACAAGTACTAGATTCGAGATTCCCACACGGATACTCAGCTCAATGTGTTGAGCACGATAAGAGGATTTTGGGGAGTGCGACTTCCTAAAAGTCAACAGGGGTCAAACCGGGATTTTACGCTGTTGAGGGGCAAAACGGTCATTTTGCAATTTAGGGTTAGATGATCTGAAAAATTGTTTTTCGTAACATAACATTCAGTTTTGGAAACTGAGTCGATCGGTCCGATCTGATCGGCGGTCGGAGTTACGATGAAGTCGCAGCAATGGATATCGTCATTTGGACCCGGGCCCGATGGGCCGGTCCAAGTCCATTGTTAGTCTATTTAATTAGACATTAAGGACTTCATAATTAACTCAACTCATAACAACATCTCATAACCCTAAACCTAGTTGCTTTAGCCGCCACCCTCCTCACTCTCACGCCGCCGCCGCCGCCGCCCCACGCGCCGCCGCCGCCGTCTTCGCCGGAAATTGTTTCGGCCTAGTTTTCGAGGAGTATTCGTTCGTGCTGATCTCGTCAGGGCTTCTAGTGCAGCCTGACGAAAGAGTCTCGGATCTGATCGTGGACCGGATTGGCGATAATCTACCGCAATCTACCGAGAAGAGCCGGATTATTGTAATACCGGTTGGAGCCAGGCACAAGTGCCAGCAACGTAACCCGCTTAAACGCTCTATGTATGACAATTATGAATTGTTGTTTTTCGTATTGATCGTCTCCCGGCACCTGTTTTATGTTCTTCCGCTGCCTAGCCGGGGGGCGGATCCGGATCCCCAACACAGGTAGCTTCATCCTCCGAGTGATTCTGCCAACGGACCTTGACCATCGGAATACTCCGCGCTCTCAGCCTGCGCTCCTACCGAGCTAGAATCTGCACTGGTTGCTCCTCAAAAGATAAATCTGGCGCCAACTGGAGCGGCTCAAAATCCAACACATGAGACGTATTCGGAACATGCTTCCGCAACATCGAGATATGGAAGACATTACGCACTGTTGATAAGCTGGGTGATAATGCTACTCGGTATTCCAGAGTACCAACTCTCTCCAGAATCTCAAATGGCCCTATAAACCTCAGGCTGAGCTTGCCCCTCCGGCCAAAGCGTATCACGCCCTTCGTGGGCGATATCCTCATAAACACAAGACACAGCTAGCTCTAGATCTCATCATCTCTGGTAGTCATAACTCTTCTGACAACTCTGGGCTGTCCTCATCCAATCCCGAATCCTCGTCACAATATCCGATATCTGCTGTACTAACTCCGGTCCAGTCAGTACTCTCTCTCCAACCTCGTCCCAGTAAACGGGAGATCTGCATCTCCTCCCATAGAGCGCCTCATACGGAGCTATCCCTATCGATGCCTGAAAGCTGTTGTTGTACGTGAACTCTACCAGCGACAATCTCGAGTCCCACGTACCCTGGAAATCAATGACACAAGCTCTCAGCAAATCCTCCAGAATCTGGATGACCCTCTCTGACTGTCCGTCTGTCTGCGGATGAAAAGCTGTACTGAACGACAATCTAGTCCCCAAAGCGGCATGTAAGCTCCTCCAGGACGCAGACGTAAATCTGGTGTCTCTGTCCGACACTATCGAGACTGGTATGCCATGCAGTCTGATAATATCTCTGATGTAGAGCTCTGCGTAATGCGTCAGGGTGAAAGTAGTCTTCACCGGTAAGAAATGCGCTGACTTGGTGAGTCTGTCCACAATCACCCATATAGCCGTGTATCCAACCACGAAATCCATCGTAATATGCTCCCACTTCCACTCAGGAATAGGGAGTGGCTGCAACAACCCTGCCGATCGCTGATGCTCCGCCTTGACCTGCTGACAGGTCAATCACTCAGACACAAATCTCCAAATGTCCTTCTTCATCCCCGGCCACCAGTACAAAGTCTGCAAATCTCTGTACATCTTCGTACTCCCTGGGTGGATGGAGTACGTCGATGCATGAGCCTTAGATAAGATCTCGGCTCTCAACTGTCCAGTACTCGGCACCAACATATGGCATCTGAAATGGACTATCCCATCCTCAACTGTGTACAGACCTCATCCTCTGTCCTCATCACGCTGTCTCCACTACTGCAACTGCTCATCGGAGGCCTGTCCCTATCTAATTCGCTCTCGAAGAGTCGACTGAATAGTGAGCGCTGCTAAACTCGGCGCACAGCCCCCTGAATAGAAATCGAGACCGAATCTATGAATCTCAGCTTGTAGTGGCCTATCAACTGACAAACACGCCACTACTGCAGTTCTATCAGCTCAAAGCGTCTGCCACTATATTAGCTTTACCAGGATGGTAGCTAATGTCACAGTCATAGTCCTTCACCAACTCTAACCATCTGCGCTGCCTCATGTTCAGCTCCTTCTGGGTTAAGAAATACTTGAGGCTCTTGTGGTCGGTGAATATCTGACACTTCTCGTCGTATAAGTAGTGCCTCCAAATCTTCGGCGCAAACACTACTGCTGCAAGCTCCAAATAATGCGTCGGATAGTTCTACTCATAACTCTTCATCTGCCTCGACGCATAAGCAATAACCTTACCTCCATGCATCAGAACTGCACCCAAACCTCTCAGTGAAGCATCTGTATAAACCACAAACTCCTCGTGGTCCACTGGCATAGCTAATACTAGTGCTGAAGTAAGGGCCTCCTTCAGCTGATCAAAGCTCCTCTAACACTCGGGACTCCACACATACTTCACATTCTTCTTGGTCAGGGCTTTCAAGGGCACTGAAATAGAAGAGAAGTCCTTGATAAATTTGCGATAATAACCTGCCAAGTCCAAGAAACTACGAATCTCCGCTGCATTCCTTGGAATCCCACAGTTCTGCACTACCTCCATCTTCGATGGGTCCACTGAAATCCCATCTCTCGATACAATATTACCCAAGAATGCCACCTGCTCCAGCCAAAACTCGCACTTGCTGAACTTGGCATACAATCTGTGCTCTCTAAAAGTCTGCAAGGTCATCTGCAAGTGCTGCCTATGCTCCTCCAAGCTCCTCGAATAGACCAGAATGTCGTCGATTAAAACTATGATGAACTGGTCTAAGTACTCTCTGAATACCATGTTCATCAGATCCATGAAAATCGCACAGTCTCATGCTGCCATCATCTCTTCACAAACACACTGGCGCGCCCCATGGAGAAAAGCTAGGGCAAATGAAACCCTTATCAAGCAACTCCTGAATCTGCTCCTTGAGCTCCTTCATCTCGATAGGAGCTAATCGATAAGGTGCCTTAGAGATAGGCACTGTCCCTGGCATCAACTCAATAGAAAACTCCACCTCTCGCTTTGGTGGAACTCCCGCTACATCATCATGGCAGACATATGCAAAATCTCTTACTACCTCCACATCAGATAGTGAAGGGCCTGCTGAACCTCCAGAAGCGGTAACGCTGGACAAGAATGCCTGACATCCGTGCTCAACTAGCTTCCTGGCCTGAAGAAAAGATATAAATCTGGGCTTTCACGACCTCCTAGATGCCTCAAATAAGAAGGACTCCTGCCCTGGCGATCTGATAGACACTGTCCTCGGCTGAAAGTCAATCACTGCTCTGAACTCTATCAGCCAATCCATGCCCAGGATGAGGTCGAATCCTGACATCGGCAAAACGACCCAATCCACTCTAACTGCGTGATCCTGGAAAGTCATCGTCAAACCCTGCACGACGTTGGTCGTCCTCAACTCCTCTCCTGACGGAACCGTCACGGAGAGAGCTACACCCATGCTCTCCGGAACAATACCCATCCTCTTTGTGAACGCACTTGAAATAAACGAGTGGGTCACCCCTGAGCCTAACAAAGCGAGTGTAGTGACACCAAGCACACAAATCTCCCCTAAAACAGAAACGTCACACAGGTACACATTTACGATCATAATAGATCCCAAAAATCAGTTTTAGATACCTAAAACATTTCTAAGCTTTCTAGTACCAAAACTCAGAGTTTTCAAAGTAAGTCCTAGAATATCTAACAATCCTCACTTATATTACTTAGAAACTAAGGATACAAATTTCTTACCAGTGCTCTATCTAGCATGCAATTATAAAACATCAAGGTAACAACATGACAAAACATGGAAATGATAGAAATCTAAACAGAATACCTGCGAGTAACGTTGTGTTTGGATCCGCAGCCTCTGCTTGCATCACAAAAACACGACCCGTGGTCTGTCTCCTCTTAGGGTAATCCCTAGAAATATGCCCTAGCTCCTTGCAGTGAAAGAACCTGCTAGATCCAGCCATGCAAGGTCCTGAATGCTGCTCATTGCACTCCTTGAAGACTAGGAACCCTTCAGGTCTAGGTGTGAGACCCAAAAAGCTGATGAGATTAATTGAGTTAATTAATCGGGTTTTGTTAGATTCAGATTTGAGCTTGAGCAGATCTAGACGTTCAGCTTTGAGTCGATATGCCTGAAGAAGTTATCGGGTTTTGTATAAGTCCTTGGAACAGACCTGAAGAGTAGAGTTTTGGCACGGGATCTATTCAGTAGTGAGCGTTGGTCATATCTGAGTGATCGCGTTCAGCATTCGTAGCGAGATCTGTTGTCTCTAGTGTTCAGTAGTGAGCTAGCGTATTTCTGTAGCGAGTAGCTAAACTACATTGTTTGGATTATTTGGAATGACAGAGTTTTGGTTTAGCGGGCGAGACTCAGCAGTGAGCAGCGTAGGTCTTCAGATTTGAGAGAGATCTACGTGTTCGAGAGCGACGCCGTTTTGGGTTCAGATTTCGTTGGTGCTAGCGATTCAGATCTGAGTAGCGGGTGATGTGTCCAGTTGAGATAGTGGACTTGTGCGACGTCGTTTGCATTAGTAGAGATCTGTTTTGGCGTAGAGTGAGATCTGTTGGGAGATCTGGGTGCGAGCGGGAATATCAGATTTGAGATTTAAGTTGTCGGTGAGATCTGTTCAGCTGTTTTGGACATATTTGAGTATAAAAGAGGGCTTGGTCTTCGTTGCTTATTTCCCGACACTTAGAATATTTCCCGATTGTAGATCTCTGTCGTGATACCCTAGCTACTGTTCACCGAACCTTATCTTCTTCGATTGCCGACGGTAGACAGCTCCGATTGAAGTAAGAGTGGTAGCGTTGGACTCCTCTTACTGAGACGCTTCGTTTGGATATTGATTTTGGACATTTGCTTGAAGCTGGTGAGGTCCGTGAAGACATCTCCCTTCTGTAGTCTGTTAGCGTTCCGTCCTAGCTTGTTGAGGTAAGTGTTCAGATTCTACCTTGTGTTGTTTAGAGCTCTATGTTGAGATAGAGGGGTAGAATAGTGCTGGTCGAGTTTGTAGCTTCCAGCTGTTGCTTTTCTGTGTTATGTTCCTTGAGTAGTTGTTTGTAATTGGTTTAGCAGGTGTGAGATCTCTGTCGTGATACCCTAGCTACTGTTCACCGAACCTTATCTTCTTCGATTGCCGACGGTAGACAACTCTGATTGAAGTAAGAGTGGTAGCGTTGGACTCCTCTTACTGAGACGCTTCGTTTGGATATTGATTTTGGACATTTGCTTGAAGCTGGTGAGGTGCGCGAAGACATCTCCCTTCTGTAGTCTGTTAGCGTTCCGTCCTAGCTTGTTGAGGTAAGTGTTCAGATTCTACCTTGTGTTGTTTAGAGCTCTATGTTGAGATAGAGGGGTAGAATAGTGCTGGTTGAGTTTGTAGCTTCCAGCTGTTGCTTTTCTGTGTTATGGTCCTTGAGTAGTTGTTTGTAATTGGTTTAGCAGGTGTGAGATCTGCGTTGCACGGACCCAGTTTGTAGTAATTGTTGCACAGAAGACTTGAGGTACGGATGTGAGTTTGTTACAGCGTTGAGATTTGGCATGGATATGTGCTTATGCTTGCTGCTTTGTGATGCTGTGTATATTGTCTTGTTATCTGTTGCATTGTGTTGCACTGCATACACGCATCTGTTCCATGTTGTTTCAGATCTCTTGTAGCCGTGCCTTATGTTTGCTGATTGAGCGTGCCAGGGTGCTTGTAGAGGCGCGCGGGTGACTCCCGTCCCTCATCTCCCTGCTGGGACTGTAAGCCACCGTGAGCGGAGTGGGTAGCTCCCACATATCATGTGTTGGGCAACATCAGGTTGAGCGTTGATTATGAACCTAGTACTGTGTGCTGAGACGAGTGGGTAGCTCCCATATACTCACACACATTGTGGCCACTGTCTTCTGTTCAGATTCAAGTCGTTGAGCTGCCTTTGGAATCCTTTGGCTCCCTAGTTTGGTGTAGCCTTGATCTCATGCATAGCATTTGCATTTTATCTGTTGCTATCTAACTGCTGTTTTTTTAGTTGCTCACCGTACTGGGGTTTGACCCTTGTCCCTTTGGGGCTTGGTTGTTTGTTGCCTGTGTGTGTTTTCAGGTTATCATGGTTACTCTACTGGTCGTGGAGTAGACCCAACTGGAGGTGCACCATGAGGTGGTTAGAGTGTCCCAGTTAGCGTATACAATATTATGTATCAGTACTGTTAGCCGGGGGTTGTCCTATTCTTTGTAGTAGTGGTTTTATGGTACTTGATATATGTTTTAATGTTGTACTGAGTGATTTTAATTACTGGGATATCTTGAGTATTGTTGTATTTTAAATTATATGTTTTAATCGTGAGGCCAAAGCGAAATTTTAAGCCACTTTTGTATGCTTCCGCTATTTTTGTGCGTAATTTAACTCTGTATTGTGCACGAGGCCTGGCATTTTTTATATCAGAGCTTAATATGGGATAAGCTTGATTTATTTTGATCACACTCTAGTCTAGGAACCGTGTTGCGTGTTGCATGTGCTTGATTATGTGATCTATGTGATTTACTTGTTTTGTGATATATCTATTGCTGTGTGACTTTACCCTCTCAGTGCCTTCGTAGATGCCGCCTAGACGTAGGGGTAGAGGTAGAAGGCAGTTTCCGGAAGAGTCTGAATGTCAGAATGAGGGAGTGCAGCGTAGTGTTCCTCGTCGTGGATGCGATAGACAGATTTACTTGGAGGTAGATGAGCTGGCAGCCCGTGTAGACGATATGGAACTAGTGATGGCGAGGTTTCAGTGGATGAATCCTCAGACGTTCAATGGCGATGAACCAAGTTCTGATGATGAGTCTTGGTTGCAGCATATTACTGGATTGTTCGATCGTGTCAGGTATGACGATTAGCGTAGACTGAGTTTGGCTATGGTTCAGTTAAGAAGAAGTGCCGAGCGTTGGTGGAGAGGTGCTTCTAGGACTCTCGAGGAGTCAGGTGTGGGGATTTCGTGGAGTAGTTTTTGTACTGCCTTTCGTCAGGAGTACGTTTCGGGGAGCCAGGCACAAGTGCCAGCAAGGTAGTGTTTTGAACACCCTATGAATGACATTAATTGTTAATTGTTTTATCGTATTGATCGTCTCCCGGCATCTATTTTCTGTTCTTCCGCTGCCTAGCCGGAGGGCGCGATCCGGATCCCAACAGTGTTGTCTAGCTATAGGGCCACTGTGGATTGTTTCCATGGCGTTGTGCGATTTAGGCCCCAGTCTGGCGAGAAATGGAATTTCTACAGCCAATATTCCCAGTTGAAGATTCCTTTAGTTCTGCAATGGAGATGTTTAGCCTGTTGTCGCTAGGGAATGTTGGTTTATGATCTATGCCTTAGATGCGTCTTCTTTTTCGAGTGTAGAGCTTAGTAGAGTTCCCGTGGTTCTACATTCCCGGATGTGTTTCCGGAGGAGATTCCTGGTTTTCATCCGGGGCGGGAGATAGACTTCAGCATTGAGTTGGTACCTGGTACAGCCCCGATTTCGAGAGCTCCGTATCGTTTAGTGCCTGCTGAGTTGAGGGAGCTTAAGGTTCAGCTTAGTGATTTGCTGGAGAAGGGATTCATTAGACCGAGTAGGTCTCCGTGGGGAGCGCCTATCTTGTTTGTTAATAAGAAGGACGGGTCTATGAGGATGTGTATCGAATTTAGATAGTTGAACAAGGCGACAGTGAAGAATAAGTACCCTTTGCCTAGGATCGATGATTTGTTTGATCAGCTTCAGGGTTCGGCTGTGTTTTCTAAGATCGATCTCCGTTTGGGGTACCATCAGTTGCGCATCCGTGAGCAGGATGTTGAGAAGACTGCGTTTCGTACGAGGTATGGGCATTATGAGTTTCTAGTTATGCCTTTCGGTTTGACGAACGCTCCCGTAGTTTTCATGGATTTGATGAATAGAGTGTTTAGAGAGTTCATCGATCAGTTTGTAATTGTGTTTATCGATGAATATTTTGTGTACTCTAAGACTCCGATGCAGCACAAAGAGCATTTGAAGTTGGTTCTTCAGAAGCTTCGAGACTCGCAGCTGTATGCTAAGTTCTCCAAGTGCAAGTTTTGGTTAGACCGAGTTGTGTTTCTGGGCCATGTGATTTCTGTCTATGGTATTTCTGTGGATCACGGTAAGGTAGAGGCTGTGATTAACTGGGAGCATCCCAAGAATGTTGCTGATATTCGTAGTTTTTGGGATTGGCTGGCTATTATCGGCGGTTTATAGAGGGATTCTCTAGTATATATAAGCCAATGACGCAGTTGACCCATAAATACAAGATGTTTGTGTGGACTGAGCAATGCAAGAATAGTTTTATGTTGCTCAAGGAGAAGCTAACTACTGCGCCTGTGTTAGCTCTGCCGTGTGGTTCAGGAAGTTTTGTTGTTTGTGAAGATGCTTCCTTGAATGAATTGGGTTGTGTGTTGATACAAAATGGTCAAGTCATTGTGTATGCCTCTCTTCAGTTGAAACCGCATGAGACTCGTTACCCATTTCATGATTTGGAGCTAGCAGCAGTGTTTTTGCTTTGAAGATTTGGCGCCACTACCTATATGGTGAGTAGTTTGTGGTGTACTCCGACCACAAGAGTCTTCAGTATCTGTTTTCTCAGTCAGATTTAAATATGATACCGTGTAGATGGATGGAGCTGCTTAAGGATTTTGATTGTGAGATAAAATATCAGCCTGGGAAAATGAATGTGATTGCTGATGCATTGAGCAGAAAGGCTCAAGTGGCGATGATGGCTTCGATGCAGATTTTGAAGGTCCATGAGCATCTAAGGACTACTAGTTGGCGATTTTACCCGACTGAGGATTATGTTGTGGTGTCTTCTGTTCAAGTTGAGTCACAGATTGTTGCTAGCATTAGAGAAGCTCAGAGGACTGATCCATTCATCCATGAGTTTAAACTGAAGGTGAGAGCTGGTCAGTTGGAGGACTATTCTGTCTCCTCTGATGTGTGTTTGAGGTTTCGTGGCAGGCTGGTTGTGCCAAATCATGTTGATATGAAGGAAGAGATCTTGCGAGAAGTGCATTGCAGTAGATACAGTGTCCATCCTGGTGCAAGGAAGACGTATCATGCCTTGAAGCAGCATTACTGGTAGGAAGGTTTGAATGGTGATGTTGCTGATTTTGTAGCCAGCTGTTTGATTTGTCAGCAAGTCAATGCAGAGATGATGAGACCTGGTGGTTTGTTTCAAAGCTTAGAGGTGCCCCAATGGAATCGAGAGCACATAGCTATGGATTTTGTCACGCATTTGTCTTCCAGCAGTGGTTGTGATGCATTTTGGGTTGTTGTAGACAGATTGTCAAAGTATGCGCACTTCATTCCCTACAACGTGACCTATTCTTAGAAGAAGATGGCGAAGCTGTACATAGATTTTGTGGTGCGTTTGCATGGTGTGCCAGTTTCGATCGTTTCAGATCATGATCCTCGATTTACTTCCAGGTTTTGGAAGAGTTTGCAAATAGCCTTGGGTACTAGATTGGCGATGAGTACAGCGTATCACCCCCAGACAGATGGCCAATCTGAGAGAACTATCCAGATTTTAGAGGATATGATGAGAGCTGTTGTGATGGATATTAGTGGTAGCTGGCAAGACTCGTTGTCTTTGGTTGAGTTTTCCTACATAACAGCTATCAGGTCACGATTGGGATGGCACCATTTGAAGCTTTGTATGGCAGGAAGTGCAGATCGCCTATATGTTGGGAAGAAGTGGGGGAGAAACAGCTGTCTTCTCTAGAGTTTGTGCAGCAGATGAAAGATTAGGTGGATTTGATTCGTCAGAGAATGAAAGCTGCACATGATCGCCAAGCAAGTTATGTGAATAACAGGCGTAGGCCTTTAGAATTTGAGGTTGGTGATCTAGTTTTCCTTAAGGTTTCTCCTTTCCGCAGTGTTATGAGATTTGGTATCAAGGGTAAGTTAGCTCCTCGTTATGTTGGTCCTTATGAAATCTTCGAGAGGATTGGCCCTTTGGCTTATCGTTTGCTGTTGCCACCATATTGTCTTCCTTACATGATGTGTTTCATGTTTCGATGTTGAGGAAGTATGAGCCACATCCCTCGCATGTGTTGAGAACTGACGAGGTGGAGTTAGATCGGACTTTGAGCTATGTGGAATGTCCCTTGCAGATCTTGGATAAAAAAGAGAAACATCTGAGGAACAAGACCATTCCCTTAGTAATGGTTCAGTGGAGCAAACATGGTAGAGAGGAAGCTACGTGGGAACTGGAAGAGAAGATGCAGCGTGAGTGCCCGCATTGTTTGAGTGAGTGTTGTAGCAGATTCCAGTAGTTGGTTCTTTCTTTTTTTTTTCCCGGTAGATGTTTGCTTAAGTTCTTTTCCCCAGTTATCTTGCACTCTTGATCTAGAGATGTTTGATTTCGAGGACGAAATCCTATTTTAGTGGGGGAGAGATGTGAGACCCGAAAATCTGATGAGATTAATTGAGTTAATTAATCGGGTTTTGTTGGATTCAGATTTGAGCTTGAGCAGATCTGGACGTTCAGCTTTGAGTCGATATGCTTTGAGCGGGTTTTGTATAAGTCCTTGGAACAGACCTGAAGAGTAGAGTTTTGGCGCGGGATCTGTTCCGTAGTGAGCATTGGTCATAGCTAAGTGATCGCGTTCAGCAGTCGTAGCGAGATCTGTTGTCGCTAGTGAGTAGCTAAACTACATTTTTTGGATTAGTTGGAACGACATCGTTTTGTTTAGCGGGCGAGACTCAGCAGTGAGCTGCGTAGGTCTCAGATTTTAGAAAGATCTACGTGTTCGAGAGCGACGCCGTTTTGGGTTCAGATTTCGTTGGCGCTAGCGATTCAGATCTGAGTAGCGGGTGACGTGTCCAGTTGCGATAGTGGACTTGTGCGACGTCATTTGCATTAGTAGAGATCTGTTTTGGCGTAGAGTGAGATCTGTTGCGACATCTAGATGCGAGCGGGAATATCAGCTTTGAGATTTAAGTTGTCGGTGAGATCTGTTCAGCGATTTTGGACAAATTTGCATATATAATAGGACTTGGCTTCGTTGCTTATTTCCCAACACTTAGAATATTTCCCGATTGTAGATCTCTGTCACGATACCAGAGCTATTGTTCACAAAACTCATCTTCTACGATTGCCGACTATAGACAGCTCCGATTGAAGTAAGAGTGATAGCGTTGAACTACTCTTGCTGAGACGCTTAGTTTGGATATTGCTTTTGGACTTTTTCTTGAAGCTGGTGAGGTGCGCGAAGACATATCCCTTCTGTAGTCTGTTAGCGTTCTGTCCTAGCTTGTTGAGGTAAGTGTTCAGATTCTAACTTGTGTTGTTTAGAGCTCTATGTTGAGATAGAGGGGTAGAATAGTGCTGGTCGAGTTTGTAGCTCCCAGCTGTTGTTTTTCTATGTTTCGGTCCTTGAGTAGTTGTTTGTAATTGGTTTAGCATTTGTGAGATCTGCGTTTCTCGGACCCAGTTTGTAGTAATTGTTGCACAGAAGACTTGAGGTACGGATGTGAGCTTGTTACAGTGTTGACATTTGGCATGGATATGTGCTTATGATTGCTGTTTTGTGATGCTGTGTATATTGTCTTATTATTTGTTGCATTGTGTTTCATTGCATACACGCATCTGTTCCATATTGTTTCAGATCTCTTGTAGCCGTGCCTTATGTTTGCTGATTGAGCGTGCCAGGGTGCTTGTAGAGGCGCGCGGGTGACTCCCGTCCCTCATCTCCCTGCTGGGACTGTAAGCCACCGTGAGCGTAGTGGATAGCTCCCACATCTCATGTGTTGGGCAACAGCAGGTTGAGCGTTGATTATGCACCTAGTACTGTGTTCTGAGACGAGTGGGTAGCTCCCATATACTCACACACATTGTGGCCACTGTCTTCTATTCAGATTCCAGTTGTTGAGCTGCCTTTGGAATCCTTTGCTCCCTATGTTCGGTGTAGCCTTGATCTCATGCATAGCATTTGCATTTTATCTGTTGCTGTTAGAGTAGATGCCCAACTAGCCAACTTGTGGCGTGTGGGTTTTATTGACTCTTGTACAAACGATCTTTATATATGATATTCGCATTCTTTTATATGGCATTCTTTACTTTCATTATGTGTGTAATGATTTACAATTGTGTTGAGTAAAGACCTAGATTACACTAAAGCATATGTTAGATGTGATAGTGGGTATGACGGCTATCATGAAACACATCTAATAGTCGCTGTGTATTCTGAACATGTTCCTAGTCGATTGGGCCGTCAAAATGAGGATAAGGCCACCCGAGTTCGAGACTAGTATCTGCGATGCGAAGTCCATGTTTCATGGTAGGGAACATTGTGATGTCTGAGCATGCAGATAGATTAATAGTGCTGGTCGAGTTTGTAGCTCCCAGCTGTTGCTTTTCTATGTTTCGGTCCTTGAGTAGTTGTTTGTAATTGGTTTAGCATTTGTGAGATCTACGTTTCTCGGACCCAGTTTGTAGTAATTTTTGCACAGAAGACTTGAGGTACGGATGTGAGCTTGTTACAGTGTTGAGATTTGGCATGGATATGTGCTTATGATTGCTGTTTTGTGATGCTGTGTATATTGTCTTATTATCTGTTGCATTGTGTTTCATTGCATACACGCATCTGTTCCATGTGTTTCAGATCTCTTGTATGTTTGATGATTGAGCGTGCCAGGGTGCTTGTAGAGGCGCGCGGGTGACTCCCGTCCCTCATCTCCCTGCTGGGACTGTAAGCCACCGTGAGCGTAGTGGATAGCTCCCACATCTCATGTGTTGGGCAACAGCAGGTTGAGCGTTGATTATGCACCTGGTACTGTGTGCTGAGACGAGTGGGTAGCTCCCATATACTCACACACATTGTGGCCACTGTCTTCTGTTCAGATTCCAGTTGTTGAGCTGCCTTTGGAATCCTTTGCTCCCTATATTCGGTGTAGCCTTGATCTCATGCATAGCATTTGCATTTTATCTGTTGCTATCTAACTGCTGTTTTTTTAGTTGCTCTCCGTACTTGGGGTTTGACCCCTGTCCCTCTGGGGCTTGGTTGTTTGTTTGCTGTGTGTGTTTTTAGGTTATCATGGTTACTCTGATGGTCGTGGAGTAGACCCAACTGGAGGTGCCTCATGAGGTGGTTAGAGTGTCCCAGTTAGCGTATAGCATATTATGTATCAGTACTGTTAGCCGGGGATTGTCCTGTGCTTTTTAGTAGTGGTTGTATGGTACTTGATATATGTTTTAATGTTGTACTATTGTACTGAGTGATTTTAATTACTGGGATATCTTGATTATAGTTGTATTTTAAATTATATGTTTTAATCGTCAGGCAAAGCGAAATTTTAAGCCACTTTTGTGTGCTTCCGCTATTGTTGTGCGTGGTTTAACTCTGTATTGTGCACGAGGCCTGACACTAGGGGCGCTGATCCCCTGCTGTTGTGGCCTCTGCTGGGCCTGCGGTCTCTGCTGCTGCTGCCCCTATGGATTTGGGCCCTTAGGAGGCCCCTGAAATGGTCTCTTCGCTGGTGGCTGCGAAGACTGGCCCCTGACGCTTCCTATGGAAGTCCTCCCTCATGTCCTTCCGGCCTCTCTCAGACCGATATGCCCTGTTCACCACTGCCATATAAGTAGCCACGTCCGCCATATTGAGATCGTGGAGGATGTCTGGTCACAGTCCATCAGTAAACTGCCGAAGCTTCTCGCTCTCCACCGTAGCAATCGAGGGCACAAAAGTACACCCTCGCTCAAACTGTCTAACATACTCAGCAACAGACTTGTCTCCCTGGCGGAGACTCATGAACTCCTTAATAAGTTGGCTCCGGGCATCCACAGTAAAATACTTCTCGAAGAAGACCTTCTTGAATTTCTCCCATTTCAGGCTTTCCAAGAATAGACCAACCACTGCGCCCTTCAACCACAGAGCGCCATCTCCCTTCAGCACAAAGAAAGCACAACGGACCTTTTCTGCGTCCGAGAGACCCATATACTCATAGATGGTCTCCATAGATCGGATCCACTCCTCAGCAACAAGTGGATCGGTAGTACCAGCAAACTCCTTTGGTCCCTGCTTGCGGAACTTCTCAGCAACATCCTTCTCATGCGACTTCCCGGGTCGCTCCGAATGGCGCTCCAGCAGCCTAGTAATCCTATCTAGCATGTTCACGCTAGCCCTATCGTAAGGAGTCAAATGAGGTGGTGGGGGAGGAGGAGGAGGCGTAGCGTCATCCTGCTGGGTCCTATCGCGACGAGGAGGCATTCTGATACACGAAAACCTTATCACGTAAATCTAAGTGCAGGACTAAGCGTCTATTTTAAAACTCTAAAGCCAAAACTCATGCAGAACTAAAACATGCAGCATGCAAACATAAACATAAATCGTAAAACAATAAAACTCACAGACTGGCGACTTCCGAGCTCCACGCAGCAGGTTAGTACCCCACCAGAACCACCGCTCTGATACCAACTGAAACGAACCAAACCCTATAAT
Source organism: Dorcoceras hygrometricum (assembly GCA_001598015.1). NCBI lineage: Eukaryota > Viridiplantae > Streptophyta > Magnoliopsida > Lamiales > Gesneriaceae > Dorcoceras > Dorcoceras hygrometricum. The sequence goes on from KV008342.1 coordinate 14,731, forward strand.
TTGTTTTTTGAAAAACATGTGCGGAAAACATAAACTGAAAGTGTGGCTCGTTTCCTTTTCAAAACATTTCTAAACTATTTTCTCAACAATACTTTAATCATAAATAAAGGAATATTTAAAACGTTAAAACATCCATACGGTCAAAACCAACTGAGTAAATCACTAAAAATAAATATGTTTAAAACTAAACATACTAAAAATGTATCATCACAAAGAATAACATAGCTGCGGTCACGGGGTAATGCTGCAGCAGGCGCTCAGATGTCCTCACTGTCAGTCGCGTAAACTTAGCAGTGTCATCACCTGCACCATTTAAACCTAGTGAGCCTAGAGGCTCAGCATGCTCTATCTTGTATCATAACAAAGTACATGCTAATAAAATCGCATGCAAGCACATACTTGTAATAAAATAACGTTAAAACATGAATGCGTGCTTGATCTTAAAACATTGCTTCATACATTTCATATAACATACATAATGCATGACATAACATAAAACGAAAGAAACGTATGAGTCGTATCAGTGAATACGAGCGGGTGTGACTGATCAGTTGAAATAACCAACGTACGTGGCGGTGCGGTTCACCCCACCTTACCTCGGGATCCCTCACACCTCTATGCTTGCCACTTCACCATGTCGTGATCACATGGATCCATAGGCTCATAATCGTACATTAAAACAGGGGATCCCTGGGCCCGGCTACCCGGCTAGCTCCCATCATTAAACTTTGCCACATCAATTAAATCCCTCGGGTTTTATTTTAGAAAGAGACATGCCTAATCGTTTCATAAAATCTCATGATGCGTGCGTTTCTTAAAATCATGCAATTTAAAGGCTTAGCCCGTGAATGTATATTTAATCATTTCCTTTAAAACATTTACGTACATAGAATATTACATGTATAACTAAATATGCATTTACGGACTTCTACATTTTCTACTTCGGTCAAGGACTGGTTCAGGAGCCCCACTACTTCTAGACTTATACATCAACCTTAACTTAGCCCATGACTTATAAGAATTCCTTAAAATTTCCAACACATTCTAATTTTGACTGATTTCAATTCAATTTTGACTTTAGAAATCAAAGGGATAATTTTTTACTAAATCAAAATCAATTTTGATTAATTTAAAATCAATTTTGACTTTAAAATCGATGTAAATCAATTTTGACTTTTAAAATGACAACTTAATCGATTTTGACACAAATAGCCAATTTTGACCAAATTAAAATCTAATACTCAATTTTGACCTAAAATCAAAGGACCCAAATTTGACTAAAAACTTAAAATAAACATCCAGCTCAATTGAAATTAAAAGTTGACACAATTTAACACATCTGGCTATTTTCTTTAAAATTGGACCTTTGACTTACAATTAAAAATATCAGGTCCATAAATAAATAACTCGGGTCAGCATTAAAACATTTTTGACTCGAGACTCGAAGAATTGATCCGGTCCAATCGAACCAGCCAAACCGGTTCAATTAGAACACATCACCAAACCCTACCCCTCCATGCATGCGTCGCCCCCATGCGATAGCGTGCCACTCTCGCCGCCCGACCTCTCTGATCCTGCCACCCTGGCTGGAGCCCCGCCGGCTGGACATCCCTTAGGTCCAGTCGGTCCTAACCAGACCAGCCCTGGTCCAAGCCATGCACCACACGGTTCGAACGACACTCACAACAGGAGACGTGCGTCGTGCCGCAAGAGGCCGACCACACCACTTTGGTTCCTCTATCGTCCAGCCCCGATTTTCTCCTCTCTATGGACCATCTCTAGCCCACCCTAGGACCCTCACTCTGTGATATAGCCATGAGCCATGACCTATGGACCTTTCAAAAACCGAGCAATACAACATCAAAGCAAAAAACATGAGGAAAGTTGCGTGACATGCATGAACTCAAGCAAGGATGTATAGATCCGAATTAAACACGTAAAATTCATGCATATTTTGTTAAAACAGATTAATACAGCTTAAATGGTGAGAAAAAGAAAAGATGTAACATGCCTGGTTCGTAGGGAAGGTAGATCTGCGAGTTACTGACGCTGTAGACACGAGATCGAGGCACCATCGGCTTTGGATCACCAAGCTTCACCAAGGATGGAATTTTCGAAACTTAGAGCTTGAGGGAAAGGAGGGGTACGGTTGGCTGAGATTTTGGAGGCTAGGTTTTGTGATTAATTTGGTGTTTAAGAAAACGAATGTGACAATTTTGACCCCTAATGATTTAATTAAGAAAAGGACAGAAAAATAACATGCTTGCCCCTACATTTAATTGAAAAGATAATTAAAACTTTGAATTGGCATTGAAAATGGCTAATTTTCGAAAATTAGAGCCTCCTCAAATTTTAAAACACCTTAAAATTCAATAAAACAGCCCGTATAGGCGAAAAACGGGTTCCCCTCTAAAATAATTATAAAAACTCTAATTTTCAAAAATTGTTGCTTAAAATAAAATAAATTTATTCTTAAAAATCTAATAACTTAAAAATATCAAATTATTTCTACGTCGTTTTATTTAGTAGCGCGACACCTTTGTGAGTAGAACGCATGTTTTATTTGGAGAGTCAGATGTGGATGATAGCTAAGGCCGGATGTGAGGGACTTCTATCATAGCGATGAGATCTGGATATGTAGGCGATTGACTTCTACTGTAGCTTGGATCTGGGGATTTAAATTAAGTGTCGATTAGCACTTAGACTATTTTTCGAACCTGATATTTCTTATCTTCATCCCTGATAACCCTCGATTGGTACTATTCATCCAAACCCTATTTCCGTCGATGGCCTTCGTTTTACGCTTCCGTTTGGAGCAAGATTGGTAGCGCTGAGCTCGTATTCTCTAGAGCGTTCGATTGATACCAGTTTGGAGATTGGATTCATCGGAATTGAGGAGCACGAAGTTGTTGCAGTGTTCGTGTGTCTTCGCGATTGTTGAACCATAGTTTTCTGTTCTTTAACAGCTTTGGGTAAGTGATTTCTTTCCATTTTAAGCTTCGTTGAGAGCTGAGTTGTGCTCTGTAGAGTTGAGGTAGCTAAGTGAGCTACGAGGCTTTAGAATTTAAGCTGTATGAGTTCAGATTTGAGTTGATATTGAGATATCTTGATAGATTTGAGCAGGTAGTGGCTTCTGTTGAGTTCTTCGTGAAGCTACTAGGGCAGTAGACTTGTGCTGGTTGCTGCGTCCTTTGTTTTTGTAAGATCTGTTGAGGTAGAAGCTGAATTGAGGTACGAATTGAGATAGATTTAGCAGCTTTGTTACAGCTTTGGGATATGTCTTTCGTGTATTAGCTTGCTGGTGTGCTTTGTGTTGATTGTATGATGATTCTGTGCTCATATCTATTTGTGCGTGAGATATATGTATGATCTTTAAGCATAAGTTTGCTGTGAATTCACGCATACATATTGAGCCTGATTCTTTTGAGAACTGCGTTCCTTTGCACGTTGTGATCGGCCGTCTGAGTCGTCACGCCTGAAAGGTCCAGCGCTATTTTTTGATGTGGTGGCCGGCTGAGTCGTCGTGCCCGAATACCACGCTTCCTTGTGATGGTCGGCTGATTCGTTGCACCTGAAGATCACAAGATGATGATGATTGATGAGATCTGCATAGCTGAGTCGTTGTGCTTTGCCTACCGGTGATTCTTGGTAGCCCTATTCATGCATTGCACGATCGAGATATTGCATTGTCTGATATGATAGATGCTTTTATTGTGATCTTCGTACTGAGGTTTGACCTCATTTATTTTCCCTGTTTTGGGCTGTTTTGGTCGGTGTTGGCCATTACAGGTTCTTCAGGTAACCAGGCTGGACAGTGTGAAGCTTCAACTGGTCGATCCCCTTTTTGATTTGAGTCCCAGTTGTATTGATATATTATATTGAGCCAGGGGATGTCCTGCGCCTTTATTTACTTGGTGATCTGTAGTTGATTGACTACTTGTTTTATTGTATGCCGCTTGCGCCTTGATTTAAACTCTTATTTTGAGTATGAATGTATTTTGAATGATATTGGATCAGGCCTATATTCGAAAATTTTAAGCCCATATTTTTATGATGCTTCCGCATATTTGTGACTAATTGATGTATTAGCGCACCGGACCTGACAAGGCCAAACAAAAATTTTAACCACTTTTTAAGCTTTCGTATTTTTGTTAATTGCATGCTTATTCATTGTTTATGAGCACCAGGCCTAATAGTTTCGAGGGGATCAGATCATACGTGAGCTGAACTATTTGATTGAGTGCTGAGCTGATATGTTGAAGTGTGATGATCTATTGAATAGTGCTGAACTAGATCGAGCGTTCTGACATGATCAAGCTGCTTTAGGATGATCGAGTTTTGTGCTAATCAAGCCGAGCTGATCTGGTGTGAGCTGAGCTGGTCTGGTAGTACTCTACTGTTGAGTAGCACGTGCTGGTTAAAGTAGTTCATGATGAGCTGATGCCTCAGTTGGATGGTGTAGCGCGCTGATAGTTTCTCGTGAGGTTTGAAAAGATCTAAGCTGATCTGAGGGTCCCGTGCTGATCAGTTTACACTGAGCTAATGTTGTGTTGCACGTGCTGGATGTTGAGCTGAAGTTAGCTTGGAGGAGACCTGGATGTCCCGAGCTGGTATCAGCTCAGAGGCCTGTGCTGGTCGGTGATTACTGTAGATCAGATCGGGGAAACTTAAGTTATATACTTATACTTTGACAAAGTGTTTGTCATTTACCGACACTTAGATATTTAGTTTACCTTTGAGATCCTGAGCTGGTACCCCTTCGTGAAACCGTCGACATTGTTCACCCGACCCTTATATTTTTCGATAGCCGTAGGTAGATGGCTCAACTTGGAGCAAGGTTTGCACCGTTGGAATCCTCTCTCCAAAATAGTCTTTTCCCTACCAATCTTGAGACCGGTTGTTGGTGGGAGAAGGGAGCTGATAGTCAAGGCGAGCCGATGTTTTAATTTTCCGATCATTTAGCTCTTCGGTTCAGGTTGTCGTTAGTTGTAAGTTGATAATCTTATCCTTAGATTTGTTTTGAGACCAGCATGGTTTACCTGGAGTAGAGTTGAGCTAGTTTGAGCTGATTTGCCCTAGGTCGTATTCTACTTAATTTCCCCAAGATGATTTCTTTTAGTGGGAATATATTTTGATATGAAGTAGTTATTTCTAGTTTAGGGTGTTCGGTAGTATGTGGTGTAGCTTCCCGAGCTGCTGGATACTCTTGTGGTTTCTGGCGTGTTTTCTCCACCATTTTAGCTGGATTACAAGTCTGTGCATGATCTGTTGAGTGGTCAGGCCGCTCTGTTCGATCCGTATAGCTTAGCGTGAGGTATTTGGTAAGAGATACCTGAGGTACAGATTGGAACTGGTATTTATATCTTTTGAAGAGTATGATAATGTTCTATATGTTGAATATATGTTGTTTCTTGTACTGTATTGGCGTGTGATTGCATATATATAAATGTCATGGTATCTAGAATATGCACAGCCTTGAGTTTTATTCTCAGCTGCTGGAGTGATACTTGGCTCGAGTTGTACACTCGTGGAGTGGTTTTTTGTGTTTCATACTCCTGACGCATAGGGTCTCTCCCTCCATCTTAGCTTGTTGTGGTCTGGATAGGTAGTGGCAGGTGGTTGTATTGCGCCTTTGTTTTCCGTCGCTGCCGGGCACATAGCTCTCATCACTATCGATGGTGAGACACATTTATTTTTCCATTGGGAATGCCAAAGTAGTTCCCGAATTCCTGATTTCATGTTGATGTCGATCATGTCGTTTGGCCTCCAGTTTGGTATCCAATTTCTTGTTACCGGACATTGCATTGCATAGCACGTTACATATATCATACGCACTCCGCTTGCTATTTTAATTTGTTCTACGTACTAGGGTTTGACCCTTTTTCCCTTTGAGGCTGTCTTGGTTGTGTTGTTACAGGTTACTAGGTACATTAGCTAGGCCAGGAGGTGTGCTAACGAGTAGTAGTAGTTGTTGTATATGACTTTACGTTGCTATTGTTGAGTTTATATACACATGTTTTAGTTGTTTGGGAAATTGTATGCTATTTATTATCTTACTTTCTGCATGTCCTGTGAGCATGTTAGCACTGCGTGTGTTTGTAAATAATTTCAAACTAACTAGTATTTCTATTTCGACTATTCAAATATTTTACTCGTTATTTCATATCAGGCCTAAAGAAAAATTTTAACCCACTTTAAAGATTTCGCATTCATCGCTAGTTGTGCTTAATATGTATTTATGAGCCCCGGACCTGAAATTTTGGTATCAGAACTTAAAATGGAGAATCTCAATTTGATTCTAGTTCACTCGAGTCTAGGCACAGAATTTGTTTCCTTGCATGTGTTTGACTACGTGCTTTACCTGCTTTTGTTCTTATTATCTTAGAGTCTCATAGATGGAAATTAAGAGGAGAGATAGAGCTGGGAAACATATTACAGAGGAACCAGGGCCTCAGAATCATGTGGATTATGTTGTTCAGCCCAGCGTTACTGTGCGTAGGCATGCTAGTCAGGTTGAGAATGAAGTATAGCAATTCTCTAGCCGGGTTGATGGTATGGAACTGGTTCTAGCTAGGTTTCAGATAATGAAACCTTAGACGTTCTCAGGTGCTGATGGTGGTGTAATTGCCGAGGGCTGGTTGGAGCATATGGAGTGTCAGGCCCCGTGCTAATCAACAAGGGTTAACAACAAAATTAAGCACAAAATAGCGGAAGCATAAAATAGGGCTTAAAAATTTTCAAAATACATGGGCCTGAATTCAAAATCGTCATTCCAAAATAATGCATACTCAAAATATTATTTAACTCAAAATCCAAACACAGACAGGTAATCAAATAAATCTCAATGCAGATCCCCAACATATATAGAAACTCAGGGCATCCCCTGGATTCAATACATAATATAAATACACTGTGACTCAACCAAACGGGGATCTACTAGCTGAAGCTCCACTCTGCCCAGCTAGATTACATGTAGCCCCTGCAATGGGCAACACAAACCCAAGACACAAAAGCAGGAAAAGAAATTTGAGGTCAAACCTCAGTACGAAGAGCACTAAGATAACAGCAACTCATAAACATGCAGTATATCAAAACATGAATGCATGAGTGCTGTGAGACCTGATTTTGTAATAAGGATTAATTGTTGGAATTAATCGGTTGATCATGAGATTTCGTGTTTAGATCTCTGTTTTGAGTTGCATTTTCGGGTTCCATTTCGCTCATTCAGCAATTCTGGATGTTTTCGTGTTTTTGAGTTTTGAGGCAAAATCTAGTTGTGGACTAGCAGCTGGTCGGTGGTGAAAACAGTCGTAACTTATTTGGTAGCGCAGGGCTTGAAACGCCGTCGTTTGAGATGTTGCGACTGGTGTTTCGTATGTTGCGACTGGTTGTGCACTGTAGCTGCGACTGGTATATTGCGGGGAGTTGTTGCGTCTGGATAGGCAGTCGAGAGCTATGGTCAACGTGGGTCAGCGCTGCTGTGCTTGCGACTGGTTGTGTTGGTACGTTGCGACTGGTACCAGACGAGGGAAGCGTTGTGCGTTGTTTTGTCTTGCGACTGGATACCTAGCTGCTGGTAGTATGCGACGTCGTCTGGATAAGTTGGTGCGACGCCGTTGTGAGGACCAGTCGATGGTTTGCCTTGTGAGTGATTTTAGCGTCCGGTCGACTGGCTGGCCAGCTTTTGTGTTTCGAAACAGCGTCTGGTTGTCCAGCTTTGAGAGATTGTTCGCTACTGTAGTTAGCGACTGGTTTTGTTTAGGATGGCTCGAGATTTCATCAGCTGTTGGTTCTTGCGTCTGCTGGTTTGGGAATTGTTAGTGTCGACTGGTTTTGTCGGAAGACAATTATTGGTGTTGTTTTCCAGTCGTTGCTAGTGCTATTTATAGGAAGACTTGGTCTTCGTATTGTGATATCTTTTCCCATACTTAGCGAATATTTCCAGCCTTTCGTTCCTTATCTTTTGAACCCTAGAACACTGTTCAGTCGTGAGCTTTCCGGCGATTTCCCGTCGTTTCCGGTGGTTGTTCTGCTCGTGCGAGGTAGCGTTGGACTCCTCTTGAGAAGCTCTTCCAATTCATACCAGTTTTAGAAGCTGTAATTGGCTAGTCGAGGAACGCGAAGTTGCTGCCATTCGAGTGTTGCGTCGAGTTGGTAG
>KV008343.1:0-10905 GCA_001598015.1 Dorcoceras hygrometricum
GACAACAGTGATCAGCTCAAGCTACAGTTATAAGTTGAATTGATCAAAATCAGATCTTGGAACAGTGGAGTGATTGATTTGGTTATTCGAGTTTTGATGAAGTATTGAGAGAAGAGATATCTGCCAACAGCTCTTGTCTACTATATCGTAATGGCACATGTAAACAGCAATGGGAACAGTGACTCGTTCTACCAACAGAAAGGGCAGTATACAGTGATAAGTTTGCTCGACAGATCTTGAAACAGTACTATTTATCGCTGGTGATATCAGACCTCGCTACAGTATTGATCTTGAAAAGAGTACAGGTATCTATCGACAGCTTTTCGTAAACAGTTAGTTCAACACGACATCGTTTGCCTCAACGGATCTGATGACGTCAGCCACAGGAAAACACTAGACATCATGACGTCACCATCATATTCAGCTTCAACGATCTCAATAGACTTGATGGCGTCAGCAGCGCTAAATCTTGTAAATGGAAAGATATGATGACGTCACCAGTGCTGATATTTGCAAATGGATGTATTTTGTTTACCACGATAAAATCTCTCAACAGTAAGGAACTGTTCATTCGTCTTCTTCAAGGAAAGATCTGTCGATAGAAAAGATCTCAGGCGCAAGCGTAAAGTTGATTCAAATTCGATCGTATACTCATTTGGAAAAGATCGATGACCAAAACAAGAATCACTCATACCGCCTGAAATTAAGGAGACGAGATTAGTACTATCTTTGGAAAAATAGTACACATTGGCAGAAGCGATTTCTACGGGAGTGCACACATTTGGAAATGATACTCGCATCCCTGACGAAACGCAATTTACCATATGATGGAGCGAGATTGACGGCGTTCCACTATCAGGAATTCAAAAAGGATTTGCTACCTTATCCGGATTCATCGACCGTTGAACGAAGATTATAAATAGCAGAAATTTTGCTTTGAAGAACAACTCTTGCCACTGCTATTGCTAAAACGCTGTCAAAATACTCCCAGAGCTTACTCTTCATTGAAAGCATTCAAAGCTCAAGCACTCGAAGAATATTCACCTTTGATATTCATTGTTATATCTTCGAGTGTCACTCTCTGGTTCACATTATTGAATCAAGTTTCTTTGTCTTAGAAACCAGAGATTTTACAGTACTCACAAGTGTATTCATTGTTGTATTTGATTGAGTCTGTAACAAACGTGCTTCTCAAAAAGCCGTTTGAAAACACTAAAGTGTTGTAACCAGCAGCTGCGTCTGCTTGGATTGTCGTTGTGAGATACTAGGAGTTCTCGTAGCTGCGGGTTACGGGATTGGGTGTTTGTAGAAAGGCTACTCTCATCAAAGTCTTCTAGTGATACCTTCCGAGGAGGAAGAAGGGGAGACGTAGGACATTGAAGTCCGAACTTCCAGAAACAAACTCTGATCTCTATCTTTTACATTACGCACTATTTTATTACTTGTGTTTATTTACTGTTCACAAATCGATCGGTCATTTTCCGCACATATACTGTTGGCCGAGAAGTTTGAATATAACTGAGATATTCTTAAGTCTGGTAACTCGGACTTAAGTTAAGCAAAAAGCTTGCAAAACATTTTAAGCAAATCCAAAGGGGTTCTCTCCACCCCCCCCCCCCTTCTGAACTCCTATTTACTTAGTGATCCTATTTCTGGGACCATCACTAACGCTAAATGACATCAAGTTGACTCCAGATCTGAAACAGATCTCATGCACTCAGACCCGCTAACGCTCATCTAGATTTGACCAAATCTGAAATCCTCAAACCGCACCGGTCTACTCCAAACTCACGAATTGGACCGGTCCACATAGTACCGTTGACTAATACTTGACTACTCTTCGCTAACCAAATCTTTTTCCTCTCACAACACCAGATCTGACTAGTACCCGAAATGACATCGTATCACTAATACTCAACTTGCATATACCCGGGTAATCCAAAACGGCATCGTTTCGCTGCCCGCTCACGACAACTCACTCGTACACACGAGGAACAGATCTGGACACCCAGATCTCACTAAAACCTGATTCATTCTATACCAAATCTGAAAATCCAAAAATCACCCGAAAAAACCAATTCCTTTAAATCTGAAAACCCGATGGTTAACTTCTCTATTAGCTAATCCTTGTCCAAATATGATTAACTAATAAATTACCAAATTAACAATTTCTAGTCCTCACACTCTCCCCCACTAGAAATGGATTTCGACCTCAAAATCAACTTACAGCAACAGATCAGAATCACAAAAACACCAGAAAATTCACCAAAACTCAAACAAACAATCCGCCTAGCATATCGCAACGCTAACAAAACCACAATTCAACTCAAAGCACGAATCAACAAGTCAGAAGGTTTACCTGGAAATATACTGTCATCGCTCAAACAGATGAGGCCACTCCTGTCTCATATTTTCTTCCAATTCCCAGGTAGCTTCTTTTCTAACATGCTTGCTCCATTGGACCATCACCAACGGAATAATATTATTCCTCAACTGCTTCTCCTTCCTATCCAGAATCTGCACTGGATATTCAAAATAGCTCAGGGTCTGATCTAGCTCCACTTCATCAGTTCTCAGCACATGGGATGGATCTGGCTCATATTTCCTCAACATTGATACATGAAACACATCATGTATTGCTGCTCAGCAGGTAGTCTCAATCTGTAAGCCAAAGATCCAATCCTCTCAACAATCTCAAAGGGACCAACGAATTTAGGAGCCAATTTACCCTTAAATCTGAATCTCATCAATCTCTTGTAAGGAGAAACCTTGAGAAATACTTGATCGCCAACCTGAAATTCTAAAGGTCTGCGTCTCTTATTAGCATAGCTAGCCTGTCGATCTTGTGCAGCTTTCATTCTACTCCGAATCAACTCAATCTGATCTTTCATATGCTGATCTTTCATATGCTGCACAAATTCAGGAGTAGACAACTGTTTCTCACCAATCTCTTCCCAGCAGATTGGAAATCTACACTTTCGGCCATACAAAGTTTCAAATGGGGCCATCCCGATAGTCACCTGGTAGCCGTTTTATAAGAAAACTCGACCATAGACAGTGAGTCCTGCCAGCTACCACTGAAATTCATCACTATTGCTCACAGCATATCCTCTTAAATCTTAATGGTCTTCTAAGATTGGCCATCTGTTTGAGGGTGATAAGTTGTACTCATAGCCAATCTTGACCCATAGTTGCAAACTTTTCCAAAATCGGGAAGTAAATTGTAACGCCCAGACATTTTTACAGCCACAATTATAAATTTATAGATTTGAGAGATTAAATTGAAATGCTATTTTATTCAACTGTCATTCGGTTTGAGTTTCCAGATTTGAGTATGCGATAATCAGCTCTCATCTTAGTTGAGATGGTTTCAGATTTGAGACGCAAATGCAGGAGCTGTCCGATCGATCCATACGAGCCGAGTTAATCCTTCTTTTTAAGTAAAATAGTTCAGTTTATTTTATCATATTTCGTTTAAAATCGGAGTAGCACTTTTAAAAGATTTTAGCATATTGATAAAACATGTTTCTTCCTTTGAAATCATATATATAAGATGATAGCCACATCATGCATCATATTTACAAAACAAAACATATCAAACAAAGCGGTGCTCTCTGTTATAAATCGAGCAAAAGTCTCAAAGCTTTTCATAGAAAGCTATCGGATTGTACGTGATTCAGGCCAGATTTCTGTTGTAGTTGCGTTACATATATAGGCAAGTAAATTCTGTTCTTTGCTACACTCATGAAAGCATATATTATGTTTTGTTTGTATGTTTGCATGCGTTTTTTAAAGTTTGAGAATTACTACGACTGTTATTCTTGAGTTTTCTAAGAATTTCTTCGAAGTAGCTTACAAGCAGCTTATTTGATTTGTTTTCTAGAAATTTTTTGAGATCTTTTTGATTCCTTCAGACAAAGAAAACCTTCGTTGTTCATGTTCTTTCTAATGGTTAAGTCTGAAATCTGGTTGTTTTAACCAAACCTTATTTTATATTAAGTTGATTCTGCTTCAGTGTTCAGTTTCTAATTCACATTAAGTTCAGATCTGAATTCTTGTTCCAAATCTGAATTTGGTCAGCACTGCTTTGTTGACTATTTCACATCTGAGTTGACTAAGATTGACCATTGACATCTGAACGAATCCGTTTAATTGTGTTGACTTTTCCAAATCTGAGTTGACCAACAGACCAAATCTGATTCCTTTCTTCTTTGTTGAGATGCTTACGTACGATTCAGATTTCGTGTTTTAATTGTTCAAATCTGCTTCGACATATATAGAAATTCCAGATTTAAATTCCTTATTCTTTTTAGCTTCAATTCTAAAGATTAATCCGATTCATTCGAACAGATTCGAGTACTTTAATTCAGTTTTCATCTTCGCCAAAATCACAGGAAATTCTCAAAGTTGTTCTAGAACATCATCAGAGAATGTAAAACCAGTAAACCGTGCTGGACAGAAAAGAAAATTAGATTTACGAAATAAAAGAAAGATCAGAAAGAAAGAAATATTTTACAGAAATGTTTTCCACAGATTATGTCTTAGATAACAGACGGTCACATGGGAATGATGAACCAGTGTGCCCCTTTCAAACACGGAAGGGACTAAGATATGGTTGACGAACTGTATACCCTTTATATGCGATAGATGGGTTTTGTACACATCTCTCTGATTCAGATACAGAGTTTGATCAAACGACATGACGTTATGTACAGGTGTCTCAGAAAAAGAAAGAAAAGAGCTAAGTTTGATTTTAATCACAAAGATTTAAAGAAAATGATTTTAGAACATGTGTATGTTTATGCTTTCATATCATTTCATATTGACAGTTCATCTTATTTAGCTTATTTATCATTAAGCTTTTAAAGTATCAGATATCGTTTGCTTGTATTGCATGATTTCGATATTCCTGATTTACCTGCTGAGCTCTTAGGCTCATAGCCACTACACTACTAATGGCATAAGCTCACAATCAGAAAGGGAGGGCAAGGTTTCTTAAACAGCTGAAAGGAATTGGATCGAAGATCCAGGTACCTAGGCCACTTGAACACTAAAAAATGGGTGGGTTGCCCCTATGAAAATATAAAATAACGCTGCTCGTCCTTCTTCAGGGGGCCGGACTGAAGACGTGAAGCTAGCAATCAAAGTGTTCCTGCGCACTCGAGATTGATCGACCAAAGAACAAGGCCTTTTTCAAATAAGCCAATTCATTTGGGACCCTGCAGATCCGCTCTTTTTCCTATTCAAAGATCAGCCCCCCGACTCTGTGTTTTCACATCGAGAATTATTTGCAGATCCAGATCTTTTTTTCAGTTAAACGTATAAGGTTCGCGTACAATTGCATTCTAGTCCATAAATTGTATCAGATTGTTCTTTCAACAAGATCTAAATTTTGAGTCTTTCAATTTGAATCCCAAATCATTTATTTTTTGTTAAGAAAAGTCCGGTCGTTACAGTTGGTATCAGAGCATGTTCCTTGAGATAAACACTCTTCCAGTCTGAGACAGCTCTCGCCAGCCGCTTTTATATTTGTGAGTTTTACATCATATTTTAGCATATAGTAATCTCTCATAATAGAATTGTGGTGGATTTGGGTTACCCGTACAGATAATGGCAGGACGAGGTAGAGAAGAAGAGGTGCCACAGAAGGAGAGGGTGAAATAGAAGGAATGAACCATGTCCTTAATAGCATGGCCCAGTTATTACAAGGACCGATTGACCAGACCAATCAAGGGAATGGTCAATCAACAGGAAGAATGGTTAGCAAAGAAGATCCACATGAAAGGTTTAGAAGACAACGACCTCAGGAATTTGCTGGTTCTACTGATCCACTAATAGCTGAAAGCTGGATCAATTCTATGGAAGTAATATTCGAATATTTAAATTTGACATATCAATAAAGGCCTCGATGTGCGATTTATTTGTTGAGGGGTAGATGCGATGATATGGTGGGAAGGAGCCAAGTTGACAGTAGACTTGGAAATGCTCACTGGGAGGAATTCAAGAGGGTATTCTATGAGCAGTATTTCATGGTGGATGTGAGGGAGGAGCTACAGAATGAGTTTCTAAAACTCAAACACAAAGGGATGTCTATGCGGGATTATATCCGCAAATTTAAATTTGAGAGAGGATGTTATTTTGTTCCTCTCATAGGAACAAATACAGATGTCAAGCTTCGACACTTTATAAATGGGTTGAAACATATGATCAAGCATCACATCAGACTTGCAGAACCAGTAGATTATAGAGCAGCTATGAATAAAGGCTCTACGGGCAGGACAAGATTGGAAGGCGATTGAAGATGAAAGATGTGAGACTAGAAATCTGTTAAACGGTGATTAGCGATATAATCAGATCTGGGTTATGGTTTAGTGGTTTTTGAATTTGTTTGGATGTATTTTGAATGGTGTCTAGTATACTGTGTAGTGAGTATGCTATCGGATCGTGGTGTAAGGGATAGCGTTAGCTCTCTGGACAGATTTGGTGTATCGAAGATCACTGGAATTTAGACTTGGGTAATTCCTACGCGAGTGAATTAGAAGTGCGATGAGAATCGGTTTATTCGTTGTTTATTTTCGTGTTTTCAGATTTGGGTGAGATCTGGGTGTCCAGATCTGGTTCTCACTGGCTCGAGTGAGTTACTGCAAGTGAGAAGTGTGTTGTTTTAGGTGCTAGTCAGATCTGGTATTGTGAAAGGACATATTTTGTTAGCGAGGAGAAGTCAAGCGTTGGTCAACGGTACTAATTGGACCGGTCAGGTTCGTGAGTTGGTGTGGACCGGTGTGGTTTAATGATAACAGATTTGGTCAATCCGGATGAGAGCTAGCAGATCTGAGTGCGTGAGATCTGTTTCAGATCTGGATGCAGCGCGACGTCGTTTAGCGTTAGTGAGCGGGACCCTTAAGCTATGTCGTTTTGATTAGTAGCGCTTGTGCAACGTAGCGAAGCCATATTTGAGTTGTCGCTGAGGCCAGATCTGAGGGACTTTGCCTTAGCGCTAAGATCTGTGTTGTTGATGAGATCTGAATAAGTCGGTATTGACTTGCACTACAGCTTTGACACGGGAGATTTTAATTTAAGTGTCAATCAGCACTTAAGTCATTTTTCAACCCGACATTTCCTATCTCTTTTCGAGAGAAACCCTCGATTTTTACTGTTCATCCGAACCCTTCTCCGTTAAATTTCCGTCGATTCCCGCCGTTGTTTGGAGCAAGATTGGTGGCGCTGGGTTCGTCTTTTGTAGCTCTTTTGATTGATACCAGTTTGGAGTTGTAGATCGACTAGTGAAAGAGGAGCGAAGTAGTTTCAGGTTCGAATATCTTCGCGACTTCCAGTCGATGGTTTTCTCCATTCAGATTTGAGCTTATGGGTAAGTAATTCTTCCCATTCTAGCTTCGTTAGAGCTAGTAGAGCCTTGTTGAATCGTTGTGAGTAGTCTGGAACCTTAACCGTAGGAACTAAGCAGATTTGGCTTAGTGTTGAGTTGAATGGTTAGTTGTTTTGAACAGATTTGAGCTTAGAAAGTTTCCGTTAAGCTTCACCATGAGTCGGCGAGGAAGCAGACTTGAGAAGATTGTTGGTGCCGTGCCCTGGTGAGGTCTGATTGAGATTTTAGCTGGTTTGAGGTACGGATTGAGCTCCTGTAAACAGCTTTGGACATGGACATGTTTATATTTCTTTCTGTGATCTTGTGACCCTATGAACATATTTGATTGATTGTGCTTTGTTTTGTGATATGTTCTACGTATTGATTATCGTATGCATTAGTATATGATTAATGAATGGCATTCATGCATACGTATTGAGCCTGATGTTTGATTGATGACCTGCATCGAGCTAGCATTGTGATCGGCCGGCTGTGTTATCGCGCCTGAAAGGTCAAATGCTATCATCGATGTGAGACCCGAAATTTAGAAAAGATTAATTTGTGGAATTAATCGGATATTATGAATTCAGATTTGTGGAGAGATCTGATCAAATAGGAAAAATCTGCTAGTGCTAGTACTGTTTAGAAGTCTGCCAACGTGTTTTAGTAGCGTGTGCTAAACGCCGTCGTTTAGATTAGTTGGTACGACGCCGTTTTGGCCTAGCGCTAGTGAGAGATCTGCTGACGTAAGAGGGTCTGTTTAATGTGGAGCGGGAGTGATGCGACGCCGTTTCGCAATAGCAGATGTCTTGGGGAAAGTCTTTTTGTTACTTCCAACAGATGTCAACGCGAGTTAATGTTCCTGTAGTTGAGCGATCGCATCAGCTGTTGCGTTTTTTTAGGATGCAGCAGTAATGCTTACGTGGATTTCAGATTTTGTACTGTAGAGTGAGGTAGAAACTACGTCATTTAGTTAAGTTGGAACGACAACGTTTTGGGTGTAACGTTTAGCGTCAGCTGTTGGTTGTGCGAGACATCTATTGTTGAGAGATTTGATGCGTTGTTTTATTCAGCTAATGGTTTGTGAATCAGCTGTTGGTAGCAAGGTTACGTGTCCCTCTGCGATGTCGTTTTGTTTAGTTTTTCGTTGTTTAGCGATAGGACTCTGCTGGTGTGAGATTTCAGCAGTTGGTTGGGAATATTAGTTGCGACAACTGATTTTGTCGGTGGAATTTGTTCTTGTTTCTATCAGCTGTTGAGAAGTGTATTTAATAGAAGACTTGGTCTTCGATTGTTTAACAGATCCCATACTTAGAATATTTTTCCCCGATTTCCCAATATCCGTCGTGAACCCTAAGCACTGTTCACCGTAACTTTTCTCCGACGATTCCCATCGTTTTCGGTCGTTGTTTTGAACGATTGAGGTAGCGTTGGACTCCTCTTGTGAAGGTGATTCATCCTATACCATTTTCTAGAAGCGTAGTTGGCTGGAAGAAAGATTGTGAAGCAGCTTCTTCGGCCGTGTGTTGCGTTGTTCAGGTAGCGTTTCGAATTATTCGATGAGATCTTACTCTTAGCCTTGTTTAGAGCTTCCTGTTGAGTTGTTGGGTAGGATTAATCGCTGGTTGAGTGGTAGCTCCCAGTCTGTGATTTATGTTAGCGTTATTGAGAATTATGTGTGTTGTTTAGCAGGTTTTATACCAGATTTCTCGGGTTTACTGTGTGTGGTGAGCTTAAGGAAATCGAGGTACGGATGTTGAACTGGTTATAGCGTTGAGATTTGGCATGGATGAGTACTGTGCTTGCTGTTGTGTTGTTCGTGTATGCTGTTCAGTGTTTACTGCCTTCTGTTTTATGCATACATGCATTATACTCGTTGCATGCATATCTCTATTGTTTCCGTGCCTTGCATTGTTTGAATTGTATGTGCTAGGGTGCAGATTTGTGAGCGGAGTGGGTAGCTCCCACACCTCACGCGTTTCTTCTCCCTGCTGGTATGGTTGGCCACCGTGAGCGGAGTGAGTAGCTCTCACACCTTATGGGTTGGGCTACAACAGGTTGAGTATTGATGTGGGCGGAGTGAGTAGCTCTCACACCTCATATCTTGGCACCTGATTCCAGTTGTTGGCCTATCTTTGGAATCCTTTGGCTCCCGGTGTTCGGTTGTAGCCTTGATCTCATGCATAGCATTTGCATTTTATCTATTTATATCTTTTAGTTGTTGCTCTCCGTACTGAACTCCTTGAACTCCTTGAATTTTAATTTTTCCAAACCTTAAAATCAATTTTACAAGTCTTCGCTAAACTCAGATCTGAGTTAACAGATCTGAGGCTCTCAGTTTAAAGCTGTTCGCTCGGTTAACAATAAATTGTGCGGAAATAAACCGATTGAGAAGTGAACAGTTAATATAAATAGATACGATGCAAATAATGTAAAAGTGCAGGGATCAAGAGTTTATTTATGGAAGATCGGATATCAAATCCTACGTCTCCCCTTCTTCCTTTGCAGGAAGGTTCCACTAGAAGACTTTGATGAATACAGACACTGTAGACACCCAATCACTAAGCCTCGCTTCAAGTGAAATCCTAGCCACCACAACCAAGCAGATACACTGCTGTTTACAATCAAATAGATTTTTGAACTGATTCAAGAAGCACGTTCGTTACAGATTCAATCTGGATAATACAATGAACAATGTTTTGAGTACTGTAGTTATCTCGAAGATAAATCTCTGGGGCTTGGTTTGTTTGTTTGCCTGTTTGTTTTCATATATCCCAGGTTTTACAGCTGGTCGTGGTTTTAGCCTAGCTTGAGGTAGCCCTAGGTGGAGGATAGAGTGTCCCAGTTAGTATAGTATATATGGATCTGTTTCAGATCTGGATGCAGCGCGACGTCGTTTAGCGTTAGTGAGCGGGACCCTTAAGCTATGTCGTTTTGATTAGTAGCGCTTGTGCAACGTAGCGAAGCCATATTTGAGTTGTCGCTGAGGCCAGATCTGAGGGACTTTGCCTTAGCGCTAAGATCTGTGTTGTTGATGAGATCTGAATAAGTCGGTATTGACTTGCACTACAGCTTTGACACGGGAGATTTTAATTTAAGTGTCAATCAGCACTTAAGTCATTTTTCAACCCGACATTTCCTATCTCTTTTCGAGAGAAACCCTCGATTTTTACTGTTCATCCGAACCCTTCTCCGTTAAATTTCCGTCGATTCCCGCCGTTGTTTGGAGCAAGATTGGTGGCGCTGGGTTCGTCTTTTGTAGCTCTTTTGATTGATACCAGTTTGGAGTTGTAGATCGACTAGTGAAAGAGGAGCGAAGTAGTTTCAGGTTCGAATATCTTCGCGACTTCCAGTCGATGGTTTTCTCCATTCAGATTTGAGCTTATGGGTAAGTAATTCTTCCCATTCTAGCTTCGTTAGAGCTAGTAGAGCCTTGTTGAATCGTTGTGAGTAGTCTGGAACCTTAACCGTAGGAACTAAGCAGATTTGGCTTAGTGTTGAGTTGAATGGTTAGTTGTTTTGAACAGATTTGAGCTTAG
>KV008344.1:2856-20776 GCA_001598015.1 Dorcoceras hygrometricum
AGTTTACTTCCAGAAGTGCAGGGAACATCAAGCTGGTTCATCAGCTGGATGTTGGAGCAGCACGAAGATCAAGAGCAAAGTACGAAGAGCAGTTCAAGCACAGAATCAAGAGCAGAACTGAAGTGCAGAGTTGAAGTGAAGAATGCTCAAGTACAGAATAGCTCAAGCACATATCAAGTGCAGTGTACAAGAGTAGTGATTTAGTGCGAATACAGGTACAAGAATAGTGATCGAGTGCAGATCCGATCACCAGCGATGTACAATATACCTTGCTGAACGACCAGCTGAAGGACCGAAGAGCAGTTCAAGCACAGAATCAAGAGCAGAACTGAAGTGCAGAGTTGAAGTGAAGAATGCTCAAGTACAGAATAGCTCAAGCACATATCAAGTGCAGTGTACAAGAGTAGTGATTTAGTGCGAATACAGGTACAAGAATAGTGATCGAGTGCAGATCCGATCACCAGCGATGTACAATATACCTTGCTGAACGACCAGCTGAAGGACCAGCTGGAAAGTCAGCAAGGGTAGAAGAGCTGCTTCAACGAGAAGAGAGACTAGCTCTAGGTGCCCACCTTGGACGAGGAAGAATCTGCACGCTGGTGGGGCACACGAGTAGTCTTCTTCAACTCAAGATGGTTCACCTAAGAAAACCAGCTTGGGGAACAACTCAAAAGCAGTGTCTGCTTAGATACTGGAGCAGACTAAAAACCAGCTGGTTAAGGACAAACCAGCTGGACAGAATCTTCAGGAGCAGACAGTGAAAGAAGACCTTAGCTCTAAAGATGATGAGGGCAGCTCGAAAGGAGATCAGCTGACAAGAGAAAATTAGAAGAGTTGCTCAAGAGCGGTTGCAAACGAGAGGAGAAGAAGAGATCTTTGAACAGCGTGAAGGAGCAACCAGCTCAAACAAAGACCAGCTCAAAGCAGATCAAATTGATGAACAGGCTGGCGATCTGGTTAAAGTCAAACAAACTCAGATAGCATGACAGATGCTATCAAATCGACGAGCAAGTAATTTGAATACAACGCTAAACGACAAACACTACTTAGTATTCAAATTAAATTGCTTGAACCGTCTTCTCAGAACAGTGCTCACGTGACTAAAGTGAAGAAAAGCCTGCAACACATTTATTGACAAAGGACGCAAAGTACAACAGTGTCAGAAGACCTTTCAACGTCTACTACTTTGTGTCCAACTGACATATTTTTATGCGAGGCTATAAATAAGAGCACATGCAGCGAAGTGAAGACAGAGCTGAGAATAATGAAGTCGTCAGTGTTGTACAAACCAAAATGCAGAAATCAAAAAAATGCACAACACTAAACCTGGAATGACAACGAACATCCAGCTCGATCTTGGAGCACTTTCTAGGGTGTGAGAATACATTTGAGAGAGAGCTTACACTGTATATTTCTCACACACAGATTCACTCACATATGAGAGCAGTGAGCTTAAACAGAATAGTTGAGTGAATCAAATCAAACAACTTCCATTGTAGTATTTGGACAGAGACGTTAAACAAGTTTGTTTGTCTTTCGCACTGAGACTTAAAGAAGTGTGTGTAGTATTTGGACAAAGACGTTAAACAAGTCCTTGTAGCCTTTCTCACTGAGGCGTTAAAATAAGTGAAGTTAGTCACACAGTTTGCGGGGCTGGTGTGCAATGGTAGAAGCTAGGAGTTCTTCCGGCTGCTGGTCGTAGAGAGTGGGTTGCAACGAGGGTCGTTGTAATCAAAGTCTTCTAGTGGATCCTTCAAACGACGGGAATTGCCGGAGAAATGCTACGGTGAACAGTGTTCTAGGGTTCGAAGCAACGAACAACAATGGGGAGAATATATCGCTAATTATGGACTCTGTTAATCAAATCGAAGACCAAGTCTTCTCATATATACAAGCTGACAGCAGCAAGAGCGAGTTCCACCGACAAAACCAGTCGACATCGCTGAGAACCCAACCAGCAGACATTGCTGTTAACACAACCAGAAATCGCAAAATAAACCAATAACTGAACCCTAAAACAACGCTACGCAAAACGGCGTCGCATCAACTTAACCAAACGACGTCGCATAGGACACATCATCATATCTGTCAACAGCTGATCAACCAAAACCAGCGACTGGATAAAATAACGCATCAGATTCCTCAACAGCAAACGTATAACGCGACCACCAGCTGATACCCAAAACGCTGCGTTTCAACTAAATGCAAACGGCGTCGCATAACCCAACAGATGATCGCTACTAGAGGAAACACACCAACTGCTGAATTCCCAAAACGACGTAGTTTCACCCAACGGCTGGTCGCTACTAATAAACGCGCTAAAAAACCACCAGATGGTTCCTATTCACCAAAACATCGTCGCTTCAGGGTTCTATAACGTTGTCTGCTGATTCTTACGACTAAAACACCAACGTCTGAAATCCACATCAGCGTTGCTGCTGCTTCTCTCGCAACAGCTGGTAGCAAAACAACGACTGAATCCAACAAAACTCAAAAATACAAAAACTTCCAAAATTGCTCTACTGTGAAATCTGACCCAAAAAAACAAACAAAACCTTCAATAAGAAATCTGAACCACCAGAAATCTCAAAAATCCGATTAATCCAACGATTAATCTTATATTACATTTCCAGGTCTCACAAGATGTGATAGAACCAGTGGTGGTGGAGACTTTTGAGACTACGGCTGTTGAGACGGAGAGCAGGATAGATGTTCCTGCTATCACTAATTATGATGAAGATAGTAGTCTCAAAGTGTTTTCCAATGAAGAAGGACCTCTGGTTGAGACGGAGCGAGAAGAGGAGAAGGAGAAGGAGATCGAGTTAGTGACTGCTGAGGGTATGAGCTTGGAGAAGATTACAGACTCTGAGGACAAAGAACCCTTGAGCAAGGTTCTGGCGCTTATTGAAAAATCTAAGTCTGATGAAGATTCGATGTCCATTGATGATCTTCTGGCGAGATTCCAAGAGATATGATTCTGCCATCAGTTACAGCTGCCGAGCTTACAAAGATCAAATTCGGACTTGGGATTGAGATCCGGGAGAGGGTATTGTGAAAAATCTAAGTCTGATGAAGATTCGATGTCCATTGATGATCTTCTGGCGAGATTCCAAGAGATATGATTCTGCCATCAGTTACAGCTGCCGAGCTTACAAAGATCAAATTCGGACTTGGGATTGAGATCCGGGAGAGGGATTGGTACAAGGAGAGCCTCCCTCAGATTCCGGTTGCCGATAAGGGGAAGGCGCCCCTTGTCGAGAAAGATAAAATAAAAAGGCATCCGGCCTGAGAGATGTTAAGTTTGATTTGTGCCGACGTAGAGTTTCTTGTACAGCTTAGGGAAAGAGTTATAGCAGATGTTTCTTCATTCTTTCATTCTTTCAGTCTTCGTAGATTAGTCGTTCTGGATCTATTAAAGATATAGTCACCAAGGACGAACAAATGTTAGCCTGGGCTGAAACAGATTCTTTGGAGACAGCTGTTAAGAGACGGATGTACATAATAGCTAAGTATCGGGAGATGTTACTGAGAAAATTTTTGAAGGCTAGGAATAAAAATTTTGAGTCCGGCACACCCACAACAGCCATCGATTTACAGGTTCTAGATATGATCTCAGATGCACATCAAGTTGCATTGGATAAATTGTCGAAGCAGATGGGAGAGCATAACCTTTAGTGGACGCGCCCGATTACCTCAAGGGTGTTTGAAGGAGCGGAGAGAGATCGTGGAGCAGTTATCGCCAGATCCAATACTAACATCATATCTACTTTCTGGATCAGGCGACTGCTAAAAGTTGATGGATCTTGGAAGATTGTCGAGGACTGTTGTCGGTGGATACCTATGTACAGGAAGACCATATATTGTGAGAAGCAGCAGGCCTCTGTGGCTAAGTTTGCTCCAATTTTTTTCTTCTTTAAGCCAATCCAAGTAGTGCGCTCTTTGCCTATCATGAAGACTTGGGGCTGGGCTCGAGTGTGTACAGATATCATACAGTTCCGTCTTTTTGGCCATCTAAAACCAGTTGGGACGTGTAATTTTTGAACAGATATAGTTCCAGTCGGACCAGTTGTGGATACGAGTGGAGTTCCAAAAAGAGCATTAAATAATGATCAGTATGATATACGTATTGTAGACTCTTTCAGTGTCTTATCTCCAGATCCCGCTGCTGAAGAACCAGTTGTACATATCGAAACAGATCCTACAGATTCTCCATTGCACTTCACTGCTCATGACACTCCTCTTGGTGATGAGACAACTACTGCTACACTTTCTACCAATTTACATCAGAGTTTTCACAGCTCCGAGCTTCAGTGGATCAGATTTCTATTGAGCATGTGCAAACCAGAGTTCACATTGAGAAGCTCAAGGCTGCAATTTTTACGAAGATCTCAAGCCTTGAGTCTGCTTTTCTTGCCAGATCTGAAACTCAAGACAGGGCTATTCTTGTTAACAACGATGTTCTCCGTAACGAGATAAAAGCTCAAAAAGCATAACTGTCTCACCACTCAGCTATCTGAACTTGTTGACTACATTAATAGGGGGTGGTGATGCCAAAAAGGGGGGAAATGAGTAGCATCCAAGGTCCGCGGCCTCCACCTGATGATAGAAACAGACCTGTGTCTGGAGATAGTGGAAGAGTTAGAGGTAGCAGCAGTGAACCGTCTAGGAAGATAGGAGGTGGTTCGCGAAGTTCTAGTTCGAGGGGATTCAGATATTGATTTGGAGAATAGAGCTGAGCAGGCAGATTTTGTTATTTTCAGTTCTTTGTACAAATCTTTTGTACTTAGCAGATTTGAATATATAAACATAGCGAGGCTTCAAGCTATATCTTTCGTATCTTTTTAAGTCGTAGGCTGCTAAGTTTTGTCATCACCAAAAAGGGGGATATTATTAAGATAAATTTATAAGTTTTGGTGATAACAAAAACAAGACTAAGAACTAAAATTAAGTCTAAGATCTGGATGTTAAGTATTCGCATAAGAGAAGGAGGTAGTTCTGATCTGGACTGTTAGTATTAGGGAAAAGCATTTATCAGAATTGAGCTATCGAGATAAGTATTCAAATCTGAGAGATTTTGGAAAACTATATTCAGTATCAGATCAGAGAAGAGAAAATAATATTCTAAGGGAAATTTTAGATCTCAGTTATTCAGATTGTAAATTTCAGATCAGAGTATTTCAGACTTGAGTATTCGGGTCATTCAGATATTGAGTAAGTATTCTAGTTATCAGGTTAAGGATTTCAGATCAGAGGGTATCAGATTTGATTCAGAGTCTACGATAACAGATTCAGTTATATCGGTTTATAAGGTATATTTCAGATCCAAGCTTATCAGACGAGAACAGACTCAGTTTTGAGCAAAATATTTTCAGAGTATTTTCAGTTACTATTTGTCATACTACGGGAATGGAATTCAGATCAGAACAACTATTAAGGATTCAGATCTGGTAGACTTACGATTCTACAAAAGGGAAATATATTCGTATAGGATGTAAGATTTCAGATCTGACAGAAAGTATTGATTGAAAGGGAATTTTCATAAAGGGAAAGAGAGCAGATCTCAGACTTCAGTGTTGAAACAGTTGCAAGCTTCGAATTTCTTCAGATTTTATCATTTGATTATTTGAGAGAAATCAACGGTCACGATTTAAGCAGATAAAGCCTGTTAGACAATTTGAATTGAAGAGACAAGATCAGAGCTACTTCGAGTATAGTTGAACAGTACGCAGAGTTGGTACAACCGATGTTTACCTCCTTTGGTATATAAGTCAACTCAGCTTTGACAAGCGCAGACAACCTTTTGCATAGCATTAATGGAGCATTTAATGCGGTGATACGATGAAGATATGCAAGCAAAGGTTGTGTCTACTGGCTAATTAATGACCGCTGAAGATGGGAGAGTATAAATAGCTGGAGAATTCAAACAGAGAAGCTCTCGGACATTTTCTTACGCTCTCGGTCACTCTGGTTGTGCTCTTGCTCTCTCACTCTCGAAACTCTCTGGGAATATTCAAGCAATCAAAAATTCTCTAAGTCCTAGTGTTCAATATCGAAGGACATTTTCGTTCAAGTTTCATTAGATAAATCTTCGAGATATCTTCTGGTTTGCTTTTGTAAACAGGTTTCATTGTATAGAAACCAGAAGATTTACAGTACTCAACGATATTGTGCTCATTGTATATTCATATTTGAGTCTGTAACGAACGTGCTTATTGAAGCGGTTCGAAAATTACGTTTGTGTGTAACCCAACTGTGTGATCTGTGTGTGTAGAAGTTGCTAGGAGTTCACTTGGAGCGAGGCTCAGTGATCGGGTGTAGACAGAGGCTGTGTACATCCAATTCTTCTAGTGGAACCTTCCTGAAAAGGAAGAATGGGAGACGTAGGATTTTAAGATCCGAATTTCCAAAAACAAATTATGAACCTTGCACTTTTACTTACTGCATCATATTTATTTTACACAACTGTTCACTATTTAATTGACTTCCTTCCACACAAGTTTTGTTTGTCGAGAAAACAGATTCGAACTGAGAGCCTCAGATCTGAGTTAAGCGAAGGCTTGTAAAACTGTTTTAAGGTTTCGAAAAATCAAAAATCGATAGGAGTTCATTCAACCCCCCCCCCGTTCTGAACTCCTAAACCTATTTTAACTATACTTTCGATTCCATTGATCCTATCAGTGTGGTTCACCCGACCTTACCTCGGGATCCCTATAAAGTCACACCTCTATACTGCCACTTCACCATGCCATGAACACATGGATCCATAAGCTCGTAATACATGGAATCAGAAGTTCAACGGGCCCGGTATCCCGCATCCCCTCATCATAAACTTGCCACAAATCATTCAATCCCTCGGGTTTTGTCTTTTAAAAGAACATGCCTTTATCGTTTCATAAAACATTCATGATGCGTGCATTTCGTAAAATCATGCAATTTAAAAGCTTAGCCCGTCAATGCATATTTAATCATTTTCTTTAAAGCATTTACGTACACAGAATACTATATATATGATTAAATATATATTCACGGGCTTCTATATTTTCTACTTCGGTCAATGATTGGTTCAGGAGCCTGACCCACTACTTCTAGACTCACATCAATATTGACTTAGCCCAAGACTTAAGAGTCCCTCTTTAAAATTCCTAACACCATCCAATTTTGACAATTTCAACCAATTTTGACTTTACAATCAAAGAACTAATTTTGGCTAATTTTTCAAAATCAATTTTGACTTTAAAGTCAAAGGATTAATTTGACTAATTTCAAAATCAATTTTGACTTAAATATCAAAGGGCTAATTTGACTAATTTCAAAACCAATTTTGACTTAAAATCAATTTAATCAAATTTTGACTTTTAAAAAGGATAACTTAATCAATTTTTTGACTCAAATGATCAATTTTGACCAAACGACCAATTTTGATCAAATTAAAATCCAATAATCAATTTTGACTTAAATAAAAATCCAAAGGCTCCAATTTTGACTTAAAAACTTAAATAAACATCAAACCCAATAAAATTAAAAGTTTGACTCAATTTAAAACAATTTACCATTTTCTTTAAAATTGGACCTTTGACTATTAAAATAACCGGTCCATAATTAAAATAACTCGGACCAAATTTAAACTATTTTGACTCGACACTCGACTAAACGACTTGATCCATCCATGACAATTTAAAAATCACACATGCTAAAAATCATTTTTAGACATTAATTTGTCATGAAATACCAAAGATCTGATAAATCAAATAAAATCTAGAAAGGCTGGAAACATCTTAAAATATGCTTAAAACATCAAATAAATTCATCCATGAACTTTGGCAAACTCTAAAACTCTGTCCGTGCGCAGACTGCAACCAGGACACGTGCTAGCCATAAAATTAATAGCTAATTCATTCCTTGACCAAATTGATTCTCGTTTGGACCTACGTGAGCCTAACGCAATAACTATCTCCTGAAATCATCCTTGACCACACAGTCCAAATATAGTGACTTACCCCACCCCAACAACTCTACTGTCGCGCACAGACGACAAGCCAGAACACGTGCTGATCATAAAATTCGTAACTAATTCATTCCTTGACCAAATCGCTTCCCGTTTGGACCTACGTGATTCTAACTCGATGTAATAACTACCTGGACCACCCTTGGGCCAAAATCTAGCCCCATGAACCACCCATGACCGAAGCATCACAATAAACGAATGAAACTTGTGATAAAATCATGATTCATGCATGGATCTCAAACATTATGCATAGATCTAATCAAATCACATACAAATCATGCACATCCTTTTAAAGAATAGTATACTATGATTTAAATGATGAGAAAAGGAATCGATATTACATGCCTGATTTGGAGAAAAGGTAGATATGCGAGTTACCGATGTAGGAGACACAAGATCGGGGCATGACCGCCTTTGGATCACCAAATATCTGAAATTTTCGAACTTTGAAGGGGGAAGTGGCGTGCGCAGACTGCAACCAGGACACGTGCTAGCCATAAAATTCATAACTAATTCATTCCTTGACCAAATTGCTTCCCGTTTGGACATACGTGACCCTAACTAAATAAAATATCCCTTTAAATCAACCTTGACCACACAGACCACATAGAGAGGCTTACCCAACCAAAACAACTCTACTATCGCGCACAGACAACAAGCCAGAACACGTGCTGATCATAAAATTCGTAACTAATTTATTCCTTGACCAAATCTCTTTCCGTTTGGACCTACGTAATCCTAACTTGATGGATAACTACCTAGACCACCCTTGGACCAAACCCTAGCCCCATGAATCTCCCATGACCGAAGCTTCACAAGAAAAGAATCAAATACGTTTTGAAAATTATGAAACATGCACGAATCTCAAAAATTATGCATAAATCTGAATAAATCACATACCAATCATGCATTGAAAATTAAAAACAATTATGGCTTAAATGGTGTTAAAAGGAATTGATATTACATGTCTGGCTTGGATAAAAGGTAGAACTGCGAGTTACCGACGTGTGGGACGCGAGATCGGGGCATGACCGCCTTTGGATCACCAAATATCTGAAATTTTCGAACTTTGAAGGGGGAAGTGGGATGTGTTCTTGAGGGGAGGAGGGAGTGGAGGCTATGGCTATGGTTGGAGTTGATTAGAGTTGGGATTGAAGAGAATGAATGTGCCAAAAGTGACCCCTAAGACTTAACTAAGAAAAGAAAAGGGATTTTTACATGCTTACCCCTCACTTAAGTCTCCAAGTTAATTAAAACTCTAAACCAAGCTTTTAAAACTTCTAATTTTCGAAATAAAGGCCTCCCCAAATTTTAAAATACATTAAACTTCAATAAAACAGTCCGTATAGGCGAAAAACGGGTTCCCCTAAAACAATAATCATAGAGACCCACTTGTTGGATATTTGCTGCTTAAAAATAATAAATTTATTCTTAAAAATCTAAGTACTTAAAAATCTTAAATTATTTTCATCTCGGTCGTCCCTAGTCTCATTCACGCGTCCGTAACTCAAACAGGATGAAAACATGACATGCACACTATGCAACATAAAAATCAGAAACAAATCACATAAAATGGCATGTAATCATCTAAAATTATTTTCCCTCTAATCATGCACTCATTCTCACGTACTCTGATTTCGGGACGTTACAGGGTGATTCAAATACTGAAAGATCTACTCAAAGCTTGTATCATAGATTTTTCAGAGAGCTGAGATTTAAAGCTACCATTGGTAGAATTAACGTACAACAATAGTTTCCAAGCTTCAATTTAGATGGCCGGAATAAACTCAGCAGGATCATCAATTGCACCATTTAAACCTAGTGAGCCTAGAGTCTCAGCATGCTCTATCGTATATCATAACAAGGTACATACTAATAAAATCGTATGCAAACACATACTTGTTATAAAGTAACGTTAAAACATGAATGCGTGCATGATCTTAAAACATTTCTTCATACATTTCATATAATAACATAACATATAACATATATAAGGCATGACATTGCATAACATGAAAAACATATGAGTCGTATCCTGAAGTGTGACCATAGTCGATTGATCAATCTATAAACCAACGTACGCGGCGGTGTGGTTCACCCGACCTCGAGTCGGGATCTCTATATGTCACACCTCTATGCTGCCACTTCACCATGATATCAACACATGGATCCATAAGCTCGTAAGACATTAACATAAGTTCAACGGGCCTGGTATCCCGCATCTCCTCATCATAAGTTGTCACACATCATTCAATCCCTCGGGTTTTGTCTTTTAAAAGAACACGCATTTGACATTCATAAAACATTCATGATGCATGCATTTCGTAAAATTATGCAAGTTTAAAAAGTTAGCCCGTTAATGTATATTTAATAATTTCCTTTAAAATATTTACGTACATAGCATACTACATATATAATTAAATATACATTTACGGGCTTCTAAATTTTTCTAATTCGATCAAGGATTGGTTCAGGAGCCCGGCCTACTACAACTGACTAAACATCACTCTTAACTTAGTCAATGAATCGAATGTTCACCCCTTTGAAACCCTGACTACCTTTAAATTCAATTTTGACTTTAAAATCAAAAGGCTAATTTTGACTAATTTAAAATCAATTTTTACTTTAAAATCAATTTAAATCAATTTTGGCCCCAATAGCCGATTTTGACCAAAAGAACGATTTTGACCAATTTCAAATCCAGAAATCGATTTTGACTCAATTAAAATTCCAAAGGCCCCAATTTGACTTAAAATTCAAAAATAACATAATTATAATTATTTTAAAAGTTTGACCCAATTTTAAAACATCTGGTTATTTTCTTTAAATTTGACATTTGACTTAACAATTAAAATAACATGTCCATAATCAAAATAACTTGGACCGTTTTAAAACATTGACTCGAGACTCGAAGAACTGATACGGTCCAACCGAACCAATCCAGTTCAATTGAACCGAACCACTCAAAACAAAGCCCTAAACCGAATACACGCACACATGCATGCACGCAGCCGCGACCAGCGGCTGTTCTTCCCATTCAAACTCCCTGCTCCGGCCACTACTGGGCGGAGCCCCGTCGGCTGGACCACCCCCAGGTCCAGCCATCCTAACCTGACCATCCTTGGCCCCAACCATGGTCGCATGAGGGAGCACGAGTCATGGAAGGAAGGCGCATCGCGCTGCACATAAACATGCAGCACAGGGTGTTTCTCATAACGCCGATGGTTCGACCATGATCTTCCACCTTTGGACCACTCCTAGCCCACCCTAAGACCCTCACTCGACTTCCTAGCCATGAGCTGTGACCCCTGGACCTTTCACAAACCGAGGAACATAAGAAATAGTCGAGAAACGTGAAAGACAATTACGTATGATGCATGAATTCAATCAAGGAAATAAGTGCATGACTAGCGGCAAAATATTTTTAGACGATTACATGCCATTTTATATGAATTATTTATGATTTTATGTTGCATGATATGCATGTGTTATTTTTCAGCCTGTTCGAGTTACGTTCGCGTGGACGAGATTAGGGTCGACCGGAATGAAAATAATTTGGGATTTTTAAGTTATTAGATTTTTAAGAATAAATTTATTTTATTTTAAGCAACAACTTCTGAAAATTTGAGTTTTTATAATTATGTTGGAGGGAAACCCGTTTTTTGCCTATACGAGCTGCTTTATTGAGTTTTAAGGCGTTTTAAATTATGAGGAGGCCTTGATTTCAAAAATATGTAATCTTTAAAGCCAAAATAAATTTTTAATTACCTTTTCAATTAATTAGAGGGGCAAGCATGTCATTTTCTCCCCTTTTTCCTAAGTAAACCCATGTGTCACTCATTATTTTTCATAACTCAAAATTTACACTTAACCTAGCCTCCACAACAAACACCAGCCGTCACTCTCCAATCCCCATAGCACAAGTTTCGAAATCCCTCCATCCCTTGGTGATTTTGGTGATCCAAAGCCGGTGGTGCCCCGATCTCACGTCTACAACGTCGGTAACTCGCAGATCTACCTTTCCTACAAATCAGGCATGTGATATCAATCCTCTTTCCTCGCCATTTAAATCATACTAACCTGTTTTAATGAAATTATGCATGAACTTGATGTGTTTATTTCAGATCTATTTATTCTACGTAGTCAGGAAATTTTTAGGCGTTACACATACATAAGGCATGACATAGCATAACATGAAAAACGTATGAGTCGTATCCTGAAGTGTGGACCATATTCGATTGATCAATCCATAAACCAACGTACGCGGCAGTGTGGTTCACCCGACCTTACCTCGGGAATCCTATAAAGTCACACCTCTATGCTGCCACTGATCCATGCCGTGAACACATGGATCCATAAGCTCGTAATACATGGAAACAGAAGTTCAACGGGCCCGGTATCCCGCATCCCCTCATCATAAACTTGTAAAAAATCATTCAATCCCTCGGATTTTCTTTTAAAAGAACATGTCTTTATCGTTTCATAAAACATTCATGATGCGTGCATTTCGTAAAATAATACAGTTTAAAAGCTTAGCCCGTCAATTTATATTTAATCCTTTCCTTTAAAACATTTACGTACATAGAATACTACATATATGATTAAATATACATTCACGGGCTTCTACATTTTCTACTTGGATAAAGGACTGGTTCAGGAGCCAGGCCCACTACTTCTAGACTCACATCAACATTGACTTAGTTCAAGACTTAAGAGTCCCTCTTTAAAATTACTAACAACATCCAATTTTGACTAATTTCAACTCAATTTTGACTTTACAATCAAATGACTAATTTTGACTAATTTCAAAATCAATCTTGACTTTAAAATAAAAGGTCTAATTTGACTAATTTCAAAATCAATTTTGAATTAAAAATAAAAGGGCTAATTTTGACTAATTTCAAAAATCACACATGCTAAAAATCATTTTCTAGACATTATTTTGTAATGAAAATTATCAAAGATCTCATAAATCAAATAAAATCTAAAAAGGACTGGAAAACATCTTAAAATATGCTTAAAATATCAAATAAATTCATCCACGAACTTTAGCAAACTCTAAGACTCGAATCTTAATTTTCCCAAAAATTGACCCGACGAGGCTCATTTCGAGCGACAAAACGGTAAATATCATTACAAATCCATTTCTTAACCAAATCACTCCCTATTTCGACCCACATAACCCTAACTCAATATACTAGTCAATGGAACAAATGAAACTCAAAAAAAATTCAGTACATGACCAAACCAGCGCCCGCAAACCCACTGCCCGTGTGCAGACTGCAACCAGGACATGTGCTAGCATAAAATTCATAACTAATTCATTCCTTGACCAAATTGCTTCCCGTTTGGACTTACATAACCCTAACTCAATACGCTATCACATTAAATCAACCTTGACCACACGCCCAATATAGAGTGACTTACCCAGCCCCAACAACTCTACTGTCGCGCACATACAACAAGCCAGAACACGTGCTGATCATAAAATTCGTAACTAATTCATTCTTGACCAATCGCTTCCTGTTTCGATCTACATGATCGTAACTCGATGTAATAACTATCGGGACCACCTTTGGACCAAAATCTAGCCCCATGAACCGCCCATGACCGAAGCATCACAAGAAACGAATGAAACACGTGTTGAAAATCATGATTCATGCATGGATCTCAAACATTATGCATAGATCTAATCGAATCACATATAAATCATGAACATCCTTTTAAAGAACATTATAATATGATTTAAATGATGAGAAAATGAATCGATATTACATGCCTGATTTGGAGAAAAGGTAGATCTGCGAGTTATCGATGTAGGAGACACGAGATCGGGGCACGACCGCATTTGGATCACCAAAGATCTGAAATTTTTGAACTTTAAGGGGGAAGTGGGACGATATTTGAGGGGAGGAGGGAGTGGAGGCTATGGCTAGGGTTGGAGTTGATTAGAGTTGGAATTGAAGAGAATGAATGTGCCAAAAGTGACCCCTAAGACTTAATTAAGAAAAGAAAAAGGATTTTTACATGCTTACCCTCACATATGTTTCCAAGTTAATTAAAACTCTAATAAAGCTTTTAAAACTTCTATTTTTCTAAATAAAGGCCCTCTCAAATTTGAAAACATCTTAAAATCCAATAAAACAGCCCGCATAGGCGAAAAAAGGGTTCCCCTACAAAATAATCATAAAAACCCTAATTTTTTTTGGAAACTTGCTGCTTAAAAATAATAAATTTATTCTCAAAAATCTAAGAACTTAAAAATCTTAAAATTATTTTCATCTCGGTCGTCCCTAGTCTCGTCCATGCGTCCGTAACTCAAACAGGCTGAAACATGACATGCACACCATGCAACATAAAAATCATAAAAAAATCACATAAAATGGCATGTAATCATCTAAATTTATTTTCCCCCTAGTCATGCACTCATTCTCACGTACTCTGGATTTCGGGGCATTACAGATCCATACTGATGTGTGTGGCCCACTTAACATTGGTACTAAGTCCGGTCACACCTACTTCATCACCTTTATCGATGATCACTCTAGGTATTACTTCGATCCGATCGATATGGAGAATACTTGAGTGCCGAATTTCAAGACTATCTTAAGGAAAATGTGATTCTCTCACAGTGGACCCCTCCGGCAACACCACAACTC
The DNA here is from genome assembly GCA_001598015.1 of Dorcoceras hygrometricum. NCBI lineage: Eukaryota > Viridiplantae > Streptophyta > Magnoliopsida > Lamiales > Gesneriaceae > Dorcoceras > Dorcoceras hygrometricum. The sequence continues at coordinate 17,521 of KV008344.1, forward strand.
AATGGTGTATTGGAGCATCGTAATCTAACCCTAATGGACATGGTTCAATCTATGATGAGTTTCACTGAACTTCCTGCCTCGTTTTGGGGCTATGCGCTCGAAACGGCAGTAATTTGTTGAACAATGTCCACACCAAGGTAGTGGATAAAACTACATATGAGATATGGATGGGCAAGCCACCCAAGTACTCGTACTTGAGGATTTGGGGATGTCCTGCTTACGTGAAGCAGACAGTGGGAGATAAGCTGGATAGATCCATTTTATGCTACTTCATTGGGTGTCCAAAGAATTATATTAGATACTGATTCTACTATCCCAATGAAACAAAAGTGTTTGTTTCAATAAATGCCACCGTTTTGGAAAAGGAATTTCTACTTGATAGAAAAGGCAAGATAGTTAAACTTGAAGAATTTCGAGAACCAACTGAAGTACCAAGTGAATCTCCCACTCCTCAAGAGCCAATCCTTGATATGGACACACATAGGAGATCTGAAAGGGTCCCTAAGGCTCCTGTTAGATATGGTTCCCTGCTTGAAGATGATCAAAGTGATCAAACTGTTGGATGTGATCCAAAACCTTCAAGAAGGCGATTTTCGATGCTGATTCTAATTTGTGGCTTGAATCAATGCAATCTGAGATTGACTCAATGTGTTAAGATAAAATTTATAGTTTTGGTGATAACAAAAATAAGACAAGAGTTGAACTTAAATCGAAGCAATCAAACTTCGTGGATTTCAGATATATTATCGAGTTACAAATTTGATCAGATTCGGGTTCTGAAACAGTTGGGTTATCGGGTCAGGTTATTCAGTCGATCGGATCAGATTTTCACGCCCCGAGACCGAGACTCATGACATCGGAAATATTAAAAAATTAAAAATTGTAAAACATTAAGCCTCATACCATAGCTCAACCAGTCTATTACATAACCAAAAATATGTATTGTTTACATCGGAAAATCAGATAAATTTGCGGAAGCGAAAAAAATAAATAATTACATCAACAGAAACCGAATCTTCACCAGCCCCAGAACTGCTCTTGTTCCTCTTTTTCTACCTTCTCTTCATTCTTATCTGGGTGGAGAAGTGAGGGGTGAGTGTTTGGGGAAACACTCAGCAAGTGGGGGATACCATTCGAGCATAACAAATATTCATATACATATACTGAATAACAGATCTCATAACAGAGCATAACTGAGCGTAACAGAGCATAACAGTGCTTAACAGAGCATAACAGAAAGTATGGCAGATAGCACTGATAATTACTTCGTGTCTATGGTTTACTGATCAGTCCCTAATTTTTACTACGCTAAGGGGTCGAGGCCATGTGGTTACATCATGTAACCCAGAGTGCGGAATATTCCGTAGACCCATATAACGACAGTAAAATCAGTGCAAAACAGAGCTTGAACGAACAGAAATCTGAATTGAAATAGTGCTCGAATAGTAGGTTCAAAACTGAATTTTAACAAGAATAATATATATAATATCAATCGAATATATTACTTAGCAAAAACACACTTACAAAATCTGAAGTCTGAATATGGTAAAAAGTACGAAATCTGAAATCTGGGCGGTTCCAAAAGCGCAGGAATTAATCAGCCCTTTGCCAAAAATTTAATGCACGAAGTCTGATAAATTGCGTACGGCGCTGGGTCACGACTTGCGTAGGATTTCAACTATTGTTTCTGCAGGACTTCAACGTGAGGAATTGCTGCTTTTCTTACCGAGGATTTTGAATTGGTGAGGGAAAATCTGAGGTACAGTCGGGTATTTATAGGTGTGGAAAGGTAGTCCAAAGGTTTGTCATTTAAGGCTATCCTTAAATTCCAGCTTTTATGGCCATAAAATGGCTGTTACGATTGCACAATTTAAGCCCTTCAATTAAGAGGTTTAATTGGTCATAAATCCTCCTAAATTTACGGTTAAAACTTGTGAAATCTGACCTGTGTTGCAGCTGACGAAATTCGTGAGCACAAATCTGAATTTTTCGTTGTGAAGTCTGAATTTTCGTGGAGAAATCTGAATTTGGAGAGGTCTGAATTCAGTCGAAGAAATCTGAATTTTCCGTCGTCAAAGCTGAGTTGACTGCTGAATTGACTGTTGTCTACAGATTTCTGTTGACTGCTGACTGTACAGATTTCTGTTGACTGCTGACTGTACAGATTTCTGTTTACCAAGAGAGATCTGAGTTGACCGATGAATCTGAGTTGATCGGGAGAGATATGCTTTGACCGGCAGAGATCTGCTTTGACCGGCAGAGATCTGTTTTTTTTTTCTGGGTTTTCACATCTCTCCCTCCTTAAAAAAAGTTTTTTCCTCGAAACTTTGGTCACCTTGATTATCGAAAAGATAGGGATATTGACTCCGCATCTTCTCTTCCATTTCCCACGTGCTTCTTGCTCGGTGTGGTTGGACCATTGGACTTTAACATACGGAATTGGTTTTTGTCTAAGAACTTGGTCCTTTGTATCCACGATTCGAATTTGGACTTCTTCATAGCTCAATCCCTGGTTCAAATTTCCTTCCACGAGGAGTGGCCCTTCATCAAGAACGTGGCTAGGATCCGAGATGTACTTCCTCAGTTGTGAGACATGGAAGACATTATGGATTCTTGACATATTGGGCGGTAAGGCCAGTTTGTAGGCAAGTGTTCCTAATTTCTATAAGATTTCGAATGGTCCGACATACCGGGGATTTAGCTTTCCGGCCTTATCGAATCGGACTATCCCTTTCATTGGCGAAACCTTGAGGTACACTTTTTCACCTACCTCGAAGGCCAAGGGTCTTCTCTTTAAATCTGCCCAGCGTTTCTGTCGATCCTGGGCTGCCTTCAATCTTTCCTTTATAATGGCTACCTTTTTCACTGTCTCTTGGACAAGTTCAGGTCTTATGATAGCCTTTTCTCCAACTTCATCCCAATACAACGGCGATCGACATTTCCGTCCATAGAGGGCTTCAAATGGTGCCATTCCGATACTGCTGTGGTAGCTATTGTTGTACGCGAACTCTATTAGGGGTAGATGTTCGCTTCAATTACTACCGAAGTCTAATGTGCAAGTCCGCAGCATGTTTTCTAGGGTCTGGATGGTTCTCTCAGTTTGGCCATCTATCTGCGGATGATACGCCGTGCTAAGGGTAACCTTACTTCCCATGGCTCCTTGTAAGCTCTTCCAGAAACGAGATACGAACCTTGGATCCCTATCTGACAGAATGCTGGTCGGAACTCCATGCAGTCTGACGATGTTGTCCATGTA
>KV008346.1:11409-23757 GCA_001598015.1 Dorcoceras hygrometricum
GGCTCTCGATCATCCCAATCATGCAGATAATCTAATTAACATGCATAAATTAAATAATCAAATTATTTATCCACAAAATCATATTTTAATTACGAAATCGCATTTTATAAATAAAATCGTATTTTGTCGATAAAATCAAATTTTAATCAACAAAATCATATTTAATTTATAAAATCATATTTCAAAATTAAAATCGTATTTTGCAATTTTAATTGTATCAAATTGGGCTTAAAACAATTCTAGGCCCAAAAATCTCAAAATTTCAAAATCGATCAAAACGGGCCCGATATCGAATATCGGCCCGAAAACTTCACGGGCTGCCCGGGACAGGCCCGAACAAAACCCTAGAAAGAAATCAGCCGTCACCACATCGCCGGAGCATCGCCGGGCGGCGGCCGCCACCATGAAAATCACGCGCGGCGCAACCGCGCGATGCGCCAACAATTTTGCGCATGTAGTTGCGCGTCCAGCAGCGCGCGGCCATGCGAGATCATAGGCCGGCCAGCAGCGCACAGCAGCGCAACGATTGCGTTGGACAGTGGCCAGCCAAGTGCGACAACCGTGCATGCATCACGCGCGGAGGGGCTCCGCCATGCGACAACCCGTGGCGCCATCGTGCGCAATCCAGCGGCCGATTCTTGTGCGTGAAGCAGCGCCAACCGTCCGGCCACCGTGCGAGAAGGAAGCGCCCAACGTCGGCCATCATCAGCGCAACGTCTTGCGCTGGACAAGGCCAGCGATGCGCGGCCAGCGCACAAGTCGCGCGCGCTCATGCGCGCGAGAGAGGGGCGCCGTCGCACACGGCGGCGGCCGACGGCCGTACCAAAAATTTTGATTTCCGATCTAAAAAACTGAGATTAGATACAATATGGCACTATTGTATTGATCAGATCCAAGCCTCGGCTCTGATACCACTGTTGGGGAACCGTGGAGGATCCGGATCCCGCCTCCCAACGAGGCAGCGGAAGAACAAAAATTGGGCCTAGAGACGATCAATACAATTCTAAACATGCAAACTATGACCGTTCATAGGGTGTTTCTCGGGGTTACCTTTCTGGCAACTCGTGCCTGGCTCCGACCAGTTTCGCGAGGAAATCGGCACTTCACGATAGGCGGCGGTAGATTACGTCAATCAGGTCCACGACCGAAAGGGAGATTCCTTCGTCAGCCTGCACTAGAAGGCCTGACGAGATCAGCACGGACGGATTCTCCTCGTCAAGTTGGCCGGAACAAATTCCGGCGAAGCGAGGCGGCGGCGCAAGGCGGCGGCGGCGGCTTTTGAGGAGAGGAGGGAGGCGGCCACTTAGAGCTAGGGTTAGGGTTGTGATTAATGTGTTTAGTTAGGAAGCCTTAGTCTACATTAAGTAGACAAGCAATAGACTTGGACCGGCTCAACGGGCCCGGGTCCAACGGATGAACATTCGGTTCATCCCTATCATCGTGACTTCATCGTAACTCCGATCGCCGATCAGATCGGACCGATCGACTCAGTTTCCAAAACTGAATACTATGATCTGAAAAACCATTTTTCAGAACCCCAGTGCAAAATGACCGTTTTGCCCCTCAACATCGGGAAATCACGATTTGACCCCTGTTGACTTTTAGGAAGTCGCACTCCCCAAAATCCTCTTCTCATGCTCAACACATTGAGCTCAGTATCCGTTCGGGAATCTCGAATCCAGTACTTGTGTGACCCTCAATGGTTCAGGGATACAGCTAGCCGTGGGCCCACAACCATTGTGGCTCCGGAATCACAATTCCGGACTTGCCCATCGGATCATGGTAAGAGCGTCTAGAAACATCGCCCCATGATCCCCTAGGTATCACTGATAGTGCCTGCAAGAACCAGTTGGTCGTGGTTAGCGTACAGTACGGTCCTTTCAATCCATATATCCCGATCAGATTAACGACCATTGGTAAATCGAGAGTCGCTAAAGATCCGATAGCCATGCATACATCTTGGAGATCGAATAGTGACATCACGAGTGTAACTAGGTAAACCCATTTACCTAAAACACTTCTAGTACTCTGGCCAGAGATTCATACACTATAATCCCCTCAGATAGCATAGGATATCCACGCATGTCTGCGAGCGGTGAATCCTCGACAACGATGCATCGACTCCTACATGCGTCGGGGTCTCACCCAATCCCGCCGCCTAATGACCCCAAGTGAGTCGGCAAACGAGTCAAAGTGAGACGCCTATCATGTAGAGTCTCAATGACGTTTCGAGTCGTGAGGACTAATCAGTACAACCAAGACCTCGGACTTATCCACTCGACAAATGGTAACCACTTGGAAAGTCCAAACGAGGGTAGTTCGATAGAGCACCAGGTCACTATCTATCTGCATGCTCAGAACATCACAATGTTCCCTACCAATGAAACATGGTACTTCGCATCGCAGATACTAGTCTCGAGCTCGGGCGGCCTTATCCTCATTTTGACGGCCTAATTGACTAGGAACTAATTCAGAATACACAGTGACTATTAGATGTGTTTCATGATAGTCGTCATACCCACTATCACATCTAACATACACTATAGTGCATTCTAGGTCTTTACTCAACGCAATTGTTAATCATCATACAACACAATGAAAGTAAAGAACGCCATATAAATAAATGCGAATATCATATATAAAGATTGTTTCATACAAGAGTCTATAAACCCACACGCCACAAGTTGGCTAGTTGGGCATCTACTCTAACAATCACTTCATAAGGGACCACGTGCTGAAGAAGGACGTCCGGTTGGAGTACGTGTCGACTGAGCAGCAAGTTGCTGACATCTTCACCAAACCTCTGCCTGACGCTAAGTTTTCCTACTTTAGGAATATTCTAGGTCTCTTAGAATTGCCATAAAATTGTCTGTGCGCTAACAATTTTTGCAGGTTGAACAGCTTTGCTTACGTCAGCAGTGGGTCATCTGTTCAGGGGGAACAACATTGCTTACGTAAGCGCTACCATTGGAAGTTTATTTATTCGGGGGACAGCAATGCTTACGTCAGCTCTTTGGTTCTTGCTTAAGGGACCAGCGTTGCTTACGTAAGCGTTACTGATGGAAGGATCTCTATCGTAGGGGGAACATGGTTTCTGTGTTGTTAAGCGTGACGTCAATTGAACAGGAGAAATCTGTCAACAGATATCTCCTGTAACACAATTGATGCTTATCTGTTAACAGATTCCGTTCCATCCCCGTGAAACATTAAAACAGATTTGCTTAGGTGTGATAACTTAAGATTTTGGCGCGTAGATTTTAACCTTTTTCCCGTACGGGTAAAATATTTTCAAAATCTTTTCTAAAAATAGTACGCACCATCGGATGATTGACACGTGTTGTCCTCATGCGAATCGTCACATCAACATTCTTACTCTCTCTCCTAACCTTTCGCATTCTCCATATTTATTTACAGCACTTCCATTTTTAAACGTTCTTACCTTGCAATATTACTCTCGTTTGTATTCTCTTGCTCTCGTGCTTTCGTACTCTATTTTGCAGAATATTTGATTTCAGGCAGTCTTCGCATCTAAATCGTTTGAAATGGCATCTAAATTCATCGCAAACTCCTACCAAGTGAACTTCGACTCTGTTTTGTTGATTTATGACCATGACGGGATGCTAAATATGTTTAAAGCACTGGAGGCCAGTGGATTGAGAGGCTTTCTGGGTTGTGAATCGGTTGTGTATGAGAAGGAACTGGAGCAGTTTTTTGATACGGCGTTGGTGCAGGATGGTGATTTCATAGGGGCCGTTTCAGGCAAGTTCTTTTCGGTTTCACAGGCTAAGTTTGCAGAAATTTTTGAGTTACCCATAGAGGGGCTGGTGGATTTCTCTGATGTACCAAAGAATCTGGTTTTTGATGCGAGAAGCATATTTTCGAAGTCTGTTGAGCAGGTTGATATCCATGGGAAAAAGAGGTTTATGAAGCATGAATATCGATTGTTGAATGATATTTTGGCCAAAGCCATCACTGTTAAGGCTGGATCCTTTGATGCCGTTACGAATGAATGTTTTATGATGATGACGGCGATTAGGGTTGAAGGTGAACTGGAGTAAGGTTCTGTTCGGCGTGTTGAAGGACATGGTTGATAGGACGCAGAAGAAAGCCAAGGGATATGCTGCGCAAATTGGTGTCCTACTGAAAAGCATCCCTGCTATCACTATGGGAGAAGGTGTTCCGTTCCCAACATCAAAGATTCTGTCTATCAAGACAGTAAACACCTACATTGCCATGAATCACACGATTGATGCTCGTGGCCCAAGTGATGAACCTAGGATGGCTGCTGAGGCTGGTGTGAAAAGGAAATCAAAATCCAAGAAGAAATCTTCATCTGCTGATGAGACACCTGTTGAGGTAATCTCTGAAATTGCTGGGTCGAAGAAGCGACCAGCCACTGACGATAATGCGCCCGTCATTCCAAAGAAGAGGAGGACAATGAAAAGCAAAGCTTCCCCCTCCAAAGGAAATCTGGAAGTGGTGCCCGTCGCACAGGAGGTCGTGCCCATTACCATCATTGAACCAACACCTGCTACGGTAGTGGTACAATCTCCAGCGCCCAAACGAAGATACCAGAAGAGAAAATTGATTCTGTCAACGTGCTCGGATGATGAGACGTTGGATGCTACTGATGAAGTGGATGTGATTATTGGGCAGGTGCTTGAGGAGACTTCTTTGCTGACAACATATGAGACCGAACAAGGAAAACAACATTTTGATGAGACAGAGATAGGGGATGATTTTGATCAATGGTTAGAAGAGTCCTTCAAAGACTTTGCTTCTCGGGAGAATGAGCCAGTTGTTGGGTCAACCAGTGAGCTGGGAAAACAAACCGGTACAGAGGAACGGGTTGCTGATGAACAGACATTGGAAATAGTTGATGAGACAGGGACTGTTACAGCAGCTGTTGGTAGCAAGAAAAGTGCTGAGGAGCACATGTTTATTTTTGATCTACTGTTGCAAATTTTTGATGACATGATACTGTCACCGCTGCTGAAATCACAAAAATTCGACTTGGTGAATCAATCAACATCAACAAAGTGCAGGAAAGGGACTGGTACTATGCCAGCCTCCCTAGAATCTCCACTAACGATAAAGGGAAGGAACCCTTGGAGGAAGATGAGCCTGTTAAAGGGAATTCTGCAAAGGAAACCGTTGAGTTAATCTGTGGGGACGTTGATTTTCTTGTTCAGTTGCGTGATAAGGTGATGAAGGATGTTGTGGAATTCTTTCATTCATTTTCTCTAAATAAATTATCTGACCTTGATGGGTTGCGGGATTTAAAAGAAAAAGAAAAACTGATGTTGAGTTGGGCAGAAACTGAATCTTTGGAGACTGCTGTTAAGATACGAGTGTATATTCTTGCGAAATATAGAGAAATGCTCCTAAGGAAATTTCTGGAATCTCATCAGAAATACTATATCCCTGGTCAGTTGTGGACAGCTACCGCTTCACAAATAATTGATCTGCTGTCTGATGCTCATTCGAGATCTTTTGAAGAACTTCTAATCCAGCAGCAAGAACACGGCTTTGTCATGGTACAACCAAGCTCCTCTGTTTCTGTTGTTGATTCTGGCGTTGGTGGTTGGCGCTGTCCTTGCCCAATTTTACTCTTTGGCTAAGTCCACATGTTGGGTAAGGCCATTGATTCTCGTGAATGGAGTTTGGACTCCCCTACAGGGCAATGACTTTTGGAGGAGTAGATGCCGGTTGTCGCTATTTGTAAATAGGAGGCGAGTACCCGAGAGCGTGGTTGACACCGAGTTTGTTCCGAATGGTTTTTTTATTGAGCCTTTACAATATTGGGGAGCTGCCCCCTCCTTGATCAAGACTTGGTGTTGGGCCAGAGTTTGCATAGATATTATTAGATATAGCATGTTTGGGTGTTTGCGCCCGGTACGTAAAGATGTTTGCAGAGATATAGTTGTATATAGTCTGGAAGTTGAGAGAATTCCCGCAAGTTTTCGCAGAATCTTTGAACAGGGTGTATATACAGATGGTTTTGTAGGGTATTTCAGTGACTCAGATGTACAAAGTATACCAGAGTTTGATTCAACTTCTTCTGATGGATCTACAGTCTACCGATACCCCTCCCCTCAGGTTGAATCTTTTGAAGAGGCAGAGTCTGTTGAGCCAATTGCACATTTAGCCTTAGGTCCTGCCATTTCTGGTGTTGCACAGGAGGAGCAATCATATTTTGTTGAGAGTCCAGAATCTCCACCTCCTACATGTCAGCGTCAGGACACTTCTGCCTCATCCAGTGATTCTCCAATGCATTTCAATTCCGATGATATTCCCTTGGATGACACTACGGATGTTCAGCCTACGTTCCCAGCTGTTACTGTCGATCATTATCCACTTCTTGATGATCTGAAAATTTCTCTATCACAGCGTATGGATAATGCTCAAAGTGATATATTATCTAGACTCCGTACCATTGAAAGAGGTCTTCAAGACACTCTGGGACAGCAAAATGAATACTTCCGAAATTTAATACAGCGTGCTCAACAAGATGGGCAAAATCAAGATGATATTCAGACGCTGCGATTCAATGAATTTAAGAAAGTTGTTTTGGCACAAAGTGTCACTGCTGGTGCCGATTCGGTGGAAGTCAGGAAGGAAATCAAAGCACTCGATGCTAAAATTAATTCATTAGATGGGCAGGTTGCTGCTATCAGAAATGAACAGTTAGAATTCCAAACGAAAATAGCAGCAGATATTCTAAGCCTTGGGCAAAAATCAAGATGATATTCAGACGCTGCGATTCAATGAATTTAAGAAAGTTGTTTTGGCACAAAGTGTCACTGCTGGTGCCGATTCGGTGGAAGTCAGGAAGGAAATCAAAGCACTCGATGCTAAAATTAATTCATTAGATGGGCAGGTTGCTGCTATCAGAAATGAACAGTTAGAATTCCAAACGAAAATAGCAGCAGATATTCTAAGCCTCTCCACCCAGCTTGGCGATCTCGTCGAATATATACAAGGCGGTGATGCCAAAAAGGGGGAAGGAAGCAGCAGCCGCCGCCCTCTACCTCCTCCTGTTAATCAAGGTGAAGGCAGTGGAAACAGAACCAGTGGTGATACCATTAGAACAACAGAAATTTCACAGAGAGACATTGACAATGCACGAAGGAACATACTGGAGAGTCTTATGGCTACTGATAGGCAAAGGGAAAGAGAAAGGGGTAGTCGAAGCAGAAGTGGATCTCACACGAGGAGAAGATATTAGATTTTGTGTACAAATCTTTTGTACTATTTTAAGTTAATGGAATTTCTGATTTCGGCAGAGCTTGTGCAATTTATTTTGCCTATTTATTTATCTCGGCTGCTAAGTTTTGTCATCACCAGAAAGGGGGAAATTGTTAGGATAAAATTTATAGTTTTGGTGATAACAAAAATAAAAAAAAAATTGGACTTAAACGATGATATTCGAATAATCTTTTCATAAGATATCAGAGTTGCTGACAACGATAATTGGTTTGAATTACAGTTATGATATCGGGTTGATCAGATTCAGGTTCTGAGACATTCGGGTTATCGAATCAGGTTTTTGAGTTATCGGGTCAGATAGTTACTGTTGAAAATGCATTAAGAGCAATGGTTGCTGCCAACAGAAAGGATTAGATTACGAAAAGTATATTCGACAGACATGGTAACAGTGAAGTTCAACAGGAACAATACAATACGGTCAACAACGAAGGTTTCTGTCAACAGAGATGTGCATATTAGAGTTACCAGAGACCGTGACGTCATCATCAGATATTGCTACAGTAAGAGGAACAGTTACCGCTATAGTGTTTTCAACGGATAGCAGTACAGTGTTTGTATAACAGATATGATGATGTCAGCCTTTCTGATAATGCAATTGGTCAGATATTGTTTTACCGCGACAGATATTTATTCAAACAACGATGGACTATTCATTCGTCTTCAAGTAAAATATATCTGTCAACAGAAAAAGATTTCAGGCGCAAGCGTTAAGTTGATTCAAATTCGATTGATTACTCATTTTGGAAAAGATCGATGGTCTTAACAGAATCGTACAAATGCCTGGAATTAAGGAGACAAGATTGGTACTATTTTTGGGCAAATAGTACACATTTGCAGAGGTCGTTACAACGGGATTGCACATATATGGAAATTATAGTTTTGTCTCTGATGATATGCGATTTACCATATAGTGGAGCAGAATTGACGGCGTACGACTCTCAGAAATTCAAAAGGGATTTAATTTCCTTAACAGAATTAATCGACCGTTGAGCGAAGAGTATAAATAGCAGAAGATTTGAATTGATGAACAACTCTCGCTATTGCTATTGCTGTTACTCTGTCAAAGTTACGAGCGCTTTGCATTTTGAAGCCATCATTCTCAGAATCCCAAACACTCGAAGAAAACAACCACTGATCTTCATAGATAAACCTTCGAGTCATTCTTTGGTTCATTTTTGAATCAAGTTTCATTGCTTAGAAACCAGAGAATATACAGTCTCAATAGCATTGTATCTCATTGTTATATCCATTTGACTCTGTAACAAACGTGCTATCTTAAAAGCCGTTTGAGAAAATATTGTGTTGTAAACCAGCAGCTGTGACTGCGTTATTTGTGGTGTAGCTAGGAGTTCACCTTGAGCGAGGCTCGGTGATCGGGTGTGTGCAGAAGGCCTGTACAAATCAAATCTTCTAGTGGAACCTTCCTGAAAAGGAAGAAGGGGAGACGTAGGATAATTATATCCGAACTTCCACAAACAAACTCTGAACTCTTACCTTTAACATTACGCATCATTTATTTATTAAGTTATCTGTTCACAAATTAATCGGTCTTTTTCCGCACAAACTTTTGTTGGCCGAGAGATTTGATTAAACTGAGATATTTAAATCTGGTAACTCGGATTTAAGTTAAGCAGCGCTTGTAAAACTGTTTTAAAGGTTTCGAAAAATTTAAAATACCCAAGAGTTCATTCAACGACGCTGCCTCATGTTTAAAGGATACTTGTTTCTCACCGTTGCTTTATTCAACTGTCTGAAGTCCACACACATCCTCATAGTGCCGTCTTTCTTTTTCACGAAAAGAATCGGAGCTCCCCAAGGCGACATGCTCGGCCTGATGAAGCCTTTCTCCAAGAGATCCCTCAACTGTTCCTTCAGATCTTTCAACTCTGCGGGCGCCAACCGGTAAGGAGCTCTAGAAATTGGGGCGGTACCGGGCACCAACTCAATACTGAAGTCAATCTCACGTCGAGGAGGGAATCCAGGAATCTCATCTGGAAACACGTCGGGAAACTCTCGAACGACGGGGATGTCGCGCAACTCTAATCGCTGCTTCTGGGAACCATCAAGTGCGTAGATCATGAATCCTGCATTACCTAGCGATAGCAGGCTAAACATCTCCATAGCGGACACTAGGGGAATCTTCGACCTCGAATCCGTGCCGTAGAAATTGCTTCTGGGAACCATCAAGTGCGTAGATCATGAATCCTGCATTACCTAGCGATAGCAGGCTAAACATCTCCATAGCGGACACTAGGGGAATCTTCGACCTCGAATCCGTGCCGTAGAAATCCCACCTCTCACCCGTATCAGGGCAAAATCTCACCACACCATGGAAGCAATCAACAATAGCCTTATAGCTGGATAATACGTCCATTCCCAAGATACAGTCAAAATCTCTAATCCCCAAAACAATCAAATTGGTCACCAAAACATGCTCATCAAACCTAATCAGGCAATCTACCACTACCTCTCGGGACCACAGATTCACACCAGCAGGAGTAGACACGGAAACAACATCACACAGTGGGGAAGAACTCAACCCGCGCTCAAACACAAACATCTCAGATATAAAAGAGTGTGATGCACCAGTGTCAAACAAGACTCTCGCAGGATAGTCATAAATAGAGCATGTACCTCTAATCACCATGCCCGGCGTCTCCTCGGCCTGATCCATCGTCAAGGCATTCGCCTGCGCCGGCTGGGAAGCACGCCCAGACGTCTGATGTATCGGAGCATCAGGGTCCATCAAACTCTACTCGATGTCAACTGCATTGTTCACAGCTTCCATAAAGGTCGCCGGGAACCCAGACAGCACCATCCGATAAAGATCGGGTCTCAACCCTTTCAAGAACTTGTTCCTCTTCGTTCGCTCTTGGTTCGCCACAACTGGCATGTACACTAGAAGCGCAGAAAACCGCCCCGCATACTCGGCCACATGCATGTCACCCTGCTTCAGGTTATCAAACTCACGCTCTTGGCTGGTGAAATAGGACTCTGGAGTGTACTCCTGCCGAAACGCCTCGCAGAATCCCTCCCAGGTGATCGCAGTCCCATTATCCGAAGCATCCTAGAAGTACCCCTCCACCAGCGCTGCGCGTCATCTCTCAACTGCAGCACTGCCAACTTCAGTCTCTTATCAGGAGCGTACTCCAAGGTATCAAATAACTCCTCCATCTGAACCAGCCAAGCCTCAGCCTTCGCACCACCCTCAGTAGCAGCAAAAGTCGGAGGGTTCGTACGCTGAAATCGTGCTAAGAATAGTTCCATACCGCCTATCCGTCTAGTCACATCATCTACCTGATGGGCATCCTCATCACTATCTGGAGCCCTAGACTCCTCGGACCGCCTAGATCTACCTATCCTCGGCGGCATCTAAAACAAGTCTAGAGGTAAGATCTAACAGCAGATAATAATCACGTAAGCCACAGATTCAATCAATATCAAATCAAAACTCTGTGCCTAGACTCAAGTGTGATCAAAATAAATCGAGCTTATCCCAGTTTAAGCTCTGATACCAAAAATGTCAGGCCCCGTGCTAATTACTCACAATTAACACTAAATAAACGCATAAACACGGAAGCATAAAATCAGGGCTTTAAAATTTTTCGAAATACAATGGGCCTGAACTCAAATCATACATTTAAAATATCGATAGTCAAAATATGGTTTGACTCAAACTCATGCAACAGGTAACAACCATAATATAAAATCAAATACAGATCCTCAATACATGATAACATGGGGCATCCCCCGGCTCAATACATATCATAATATAAACTGGGACTCAGGGACGTGGGGATCGACCAGCTGAACTTCCACTCTGTCCAGCTTGGTTACCTGAAGTTCCTGCAAATGGGCAACGCAGACCCACACAAGACAAAAGCAGGAAACAAGTACGAGGTCAAGCCTCAGTACGAAGAGCGAACAAAGCAGATAAACATGCAACATGCTATAAATCAATGCTATGAATGCATGAGGGCTGCCAAGGAAATCAGTCAGCTAGGCCAGTGTATCAACCGGCAAAACATATCAGGTCGCCTCTATACCACGGCCAATCAACCGGGAAATCATCGGTTCGTGAATTATCGGAACCCGTCGTTTCTCACAGCTCAGTGGTAGACGCTCGCATCTGGCAGTCACCACTCCGATGATAGCGTTGGACTTTGTGGACTCGACACATCTGTCGGCCAGTCACTGTTAGAGTAGATGCCCAACTAGCCAACTTGTGGCGTGTGGGTTTATAGACTCTTGTATACGACAATCTTTATATATGATATTCGCATTTATCCATATGGCATTCTTTACTTTCATTGTGTGTATAATGATTAACAATTGCGTTGAGTAAAGACCTAGGATGCACCTAAGTGTATGTTAGATGTGATAGTGGGTATGACGGCTATCATGAAACACATCTAATAGTCACTGTGTATTCAGAACATGTTCCTAGTCGATTGGGCCGTCAAAATGAGGATAAGGCCGCCGGAGCTCGAGACTAGTATCTGCGATGCGAAGTACCATGTTTCATTGGTAGGGAACATTGTGATGTTCTGAGCATGCAGATAGATAGTGACCTGGTGATCTATCAAACTACCCTCCTTCTGACTTTCCAAGTGGTTACCATTTGTCGAGTGGATAAGTCCGAGGTCTTGGTTGTACTGATTAGTCCTCACGACTCGAAACATCATTGAGACTCTACATGATAGGCGTCTCACTTTGACCCGTTTGCCGACTCACTTGGGGTCATAAGACATCGGGATTGGGTGAGACCCCGATGCATGTAGGAGTCGATGCATCGTTGTCGAGGATTCACCGCTCGCAGACATGCGTGGATATCCTATGCTATCTGAGGGGATAATAGTGTATAAATCTCTGGCCAGAGTACTAGAAGTGTTTTAGGTAAATGTGTTTACCTAGTTACACTCGCGATGTCACTATTCGATCTCCAAGATGTATGCATAGCTATCGGATCTATAGCGACTCTCGATTTACCAATGGTCGTTGATATGATCGAGATACTTAAGTTGAAAGGACCATACTGTATGCTAACCATGACCACTGGTTCTTGCAGGCACTATCAGT
>KV008347.1:35408-46458 GCA_001598015.1 Dorcoceras hygrometricum
TTTTAAAAGCTAGTGAGCCTAAAGGCTCAGCAAGTAAAATCTGAGTAGTATCAATTTCATAAAACGCAGGCAGACATCTGTACAATGCATATGTTAAGGAACTTCACTATGCAATATCATTTTTCATAAACATTTCAATGGCAGAAACAGGGGAAGATAGCCCAGTTTCTCATTTCTTTCAATTTCATTTTTCAGTTGATCATGGCATATAAGTTCTATGTGGTCCAATTTGCACTTTGATCAAAATGACTCCCGATATCAGTTTTAGCATATAGCTCATATGAAAGGGCAGTCGACATCTAGACAACTGCTCACCCTTCTCCTTGGTGACCGTCAACTATTTATGCCATAATCTTAAAATAAACTTTGTTCCATTAACATCCTTTCGTAAAACATTCCTTGAAATTTCTGTAAATCATCGGGTTCCATCATTTTAAACATTTGCTTCCCATTTTAAAACTTTACTGAGTGTCGAATTAGAACCTTGAAATCGTAACAATGGAAAGAAACCAGTCGCAATGCAGGGACCAGTCGTAAGAAAATGGAACAGCACTTATGAAACAAAACAGAGCAACTGCTGTTCGCAAATATCGCTAAAATGAACCAGCTGGAATAAACAGAAACCAGCTGCAAGATCTCTTACTAAGACAATCGTATTAAATGAAACGATGTCGTTGAAGTAAATAATAGATAGGATGACAAGACTATCTGCTGATATTTTATAACTTAAAGAAACGACGTCGTTAGCGCATCAATCAGTCGCAAGGAATGCGCTAATCAACCAGTTGCAAGAAAAAGCGCTAACACGTATATATAAATGAATAGTACCAGTCGCAAGACTAATACCAGCTGAAATGAACAGTACTTAGAAACGAATAAAGCAACTGCTGAACTATCACAATGGAACTACCGTGCTGATGTACAGTGCATCTGCTGATTCTATGAAAACAACGCAACTGCTGAATTTTACGAAAGCAACGCAATTGCTGATTTTACGATGACAATGCAGATGCTGATTTTCAACAAGGAAAGATGCAACTGCTGATGAACAGTGCATCTGCTGATTTTACGAAACACTTGTAATATCGAAACAATGATCACGCTACCAGCCGTCGCCTATTAAACCAGACTTTTTACTGATTCAACTAGCAACTACCGATTATACAATCATCAAATCCCGATATTACAGCAAAAGGAAGAACATTCGTAAACATTATAACAATGCAGCTGCTGAATCTTAACAAGGAGATGCAGCTGCTGTAACATAACTCGACATTTGTAACATCAAAAAAACACTATGCCATCCGCCGTTGCCTATCAAACCATACTTTATAATGATTCAACTAGCAACTACCCGAATACACAATTATCAAATTCTGATATTACAACTACTGAAAGAAGTTTTCGAACCCATCTTTATTTCCTTTTCATGTCTAAATCATTTCAAACATGAACTTTAAACATATCTTAAACATACAGGCAAGCAGATCCATAAAACAACAATATATGCTTCAAATGGTGTAGCAAAGGATCAGCTTTTACTTGCCTTAAACAAAGCTTTGCGACAGCAACTAATTCCTGCAGAAATCTTCCCCTTGAGCAACGCACGAACTCTTCTGGAAATATTTTGTTGAACACTTACTTTTCTTTGCAAATGATGAAAATCTTACTTTGAAAACAGGTTTTTATATGAAAGGGATTAGTGGCAAGCTACTTGTGAAATCAAGCATGACACACCTCTAAAATTTAGTAAAATTCCCTTCATATCATTTTAATTTGTAAAACACCAAACCTTTTTCAAAAGAAATCATTTGTCCTCCTTAAAATATTTTTCAATCGATTTAAACCAGCTCGTGCATCACTCTTTGGAGTCATCTGCTGGTACCAGCCGCAGCGCATCTCATTTCTGAAATTAATTAAAATCAGCAAATACATAACATTTAAAATTTCCAATTTGGCCCATGAGATCAATAAAATGCATAAATGTGGTCCTATGGATTTTGGGGCGTTACACTCTGGGGCTTGGTTTGTTTTCCTTGCTTGTGTTGTTTTCAGGGAACCCAGGTTTTACAGCTGGTCGTGGCTTTAACCCAGCTGGAGGTTCCCCAGGAGGTGGTTAGAGTATCCCAGTTGCGTATAACATATTTATATGTATCAGTACAGTTAGCAAGAGGATGCCCTGTGCTTAGTTGTTGTATCCAGTGGTTGGAGTCTGATACTTGTGTTTGAATGCTATACTGTTTTGTTATGGCTTGTAACCATTTGTTGTTTGGTCGGTTTCGTAAACAGGGACATCTATTTTGAGTATCACACTATTTTAAATTATATTGTTTTAAACCGTCAGGCCAAAAGCAAAAATTTTACCCGTTTTTTATTAGCTTCCGCTTGTTTGTGTGTTGTTTATCTCTGTTGTGACCACGAGGCCTGAAATTTTTGGTATCAGAGCTGAAGCTGGGATAAGCTCAATTTCCTTGATCACACTTGAGTCTAGGCACAGTGTCGTGTGTTGCATGTGCTTGACCTATGTGATTATGTGCTGTATATTGTTGCGATATCTATGCTGTATCTGTTTTGTGTTGCTTATCCTGTTGAGTGTATTTGTAGATGCCGCCTAGACGTCGTGGTAGAGATAGGGGCAGTTTGAGGAATCGACAGGATATAACGAGGATCAGCGTAGTGCTCGTAGTCGTAGCCGTGTTGGGCATGATGAGGTGGAGGAAGTTGGTGACTTGCCTGCTCCGATGGAGCGGATGGATGTTGTTATAGCGAGGTTTCAGCGGATGAACCCTCCGGTCTTTAATGGTGACGAGTCTAGTGAGGATGCAGACTCGCCGCCTAGACGTCGTGGTAGAGATAGGGGCAGTTTGAGGAATCGACAGGATATAACGAGGATCAGCGTAGTGCTCGTAGTCGTAGCCGTGTTGGGCATGATGAGGTGGAGGAAGTTGGTGACTTGCCTGCTCCGATGGAGCGGATGGATGTTGTTATAGCGAGGTTTCAGCGGATGAACCCTCCGGTCTTTAATGGTGACGAGTCTAGTGAGGATGCAGACTCGTGGCTCCGGAATATTATTGGTCTTTTCGATCGGGTTCAGTATGATGATGATCTTCGGCTGAGTTTGGTGACCCTCTTGCTTAGGAAGGCGGCAAAGCCCTGGTGGCGAGACGCTTCGAGTACCTTGTTGGATACCGGCATTGGGATCTCTTAGGGCAGTTTTTGCGAGACCTTCCGTCAGGAGTATGTACCCGAGTCTTATGTGAACGCCCGTGAGCGGGAGTTAGATCATCTGGAGCAGGGCTCCATGACGGTGAGGGAGTATGCACGTACGTTCTCTTCTATATTGGCGTATGTTCCGCACGTTTCTGGCTGGGAGAGGGCCAAGAGGACCAGATTTCTAGAGGGCTTGAATGAGGAATTATATCAGATGGTGCTGACCAGAAAACCCAAGACGTATGCTGAGGCAGTTGATAGTGCCATTGATATTGAGGAGGGTTTGCGGAGTCGTCGTGCTCGTAGGCAGCAGGTGGCTCAGGGTGGTCGTTCCACTGGTCAGGGGGCGCAGTCTTATCAGGCGTCCCAGTCAGCCCATCAGCCCCAGCAGCAGCAGCAGGAGCCTCAGCAGCAGGTGGCTCAGCAGTCTGGCCGTCAGAGATTCCGACCCCGCGGTCAGCAGTTCAAGAAGAAGTCGGGTTCTGGCTCTTCTGGTTCAGGCAGCTCGAGTAGCAATGGTTCTCGGGCTGAGTTTTGTGGTTTTTGCGGTGGAAAACATCCTTCTACCCAGTGTGTTGGTGTGCAGGGTTCCTGCAACATTTGTGGTCAGTACGGGAATTTTGCTAGAGTGTGTCCGTCAGCTGGATCACAGCAGACCGTGGCCCAGCCACAGGGTCGTGGAGGTCAGTCTAGGGGTCGTTCCCCTCAGTTTCAGCCGCCCAGGATTGGTGAGACTCCGTTCAGGCCATTCCAGCAGCCTGGTCCGTCACGATGTGGACAGTCGTCTCAGCCTTTTTACTCTGGACCTCAGTATGCTCAGGTCAACGTCGTCACTAGGGAGCAGGCGGAGGAGACGCCGAGTCGGGTGATCGCAGGTACTTGTCTCGTTTTTTATTTTCCTGCACGTGTGTTGTTTGACACCGGTGCATCGCATTCGTTTATTTCTGATTCGTTTGTTATTGAGCATGGTCTGTGTACCATCCCTTTGTGTGATGTTGTTTCTGTTTCTACCCCTGGCGGTGTGAGCCTGTTTTCCCAGGAGGTTTTGTTAGATGGCGTGTTGCGGTTTGGTGAGCATGTGTTGTTGGTGAATCTGATCCGTCTGATGTTGTGGGATTTCGATTGTATCGTTGGGATGGACGTGTTGTCCAACTATAGGACCTCCGTGGATTGCTTCCATGGGATTGTTTGTTTTAGGCCTTTGTCTGGCGAGAAGTGGGACTTCTACGGCAAGGATTCTCGTTCGAAGATCCCGTTAGTCTCAGCGATGGAGATGTTCAGTTTGTTGTCCTTAGGGAATGCTGGTTTTATGATCTACGCTTTGGATGCATCTTCTTCTTCTCATGTGCAGCTTAGCGACGTTCCCGTTGTGCGACATTTTCCTGATGTGTTCCCGGAGGAGATTCCTGGTTTTCCTCCGAGGCGGGAGATTGACTTCAGCATTGAGCTGGTGCCTGGCACAGCTCCGATTTCTCGTGCCCCGTATCGTTTGGCGCCTGCAGAGTTGTTGGTGCAGCTACAGATCCGGATCCCGCTCCCAGGACGCAGCGGAAGATTTAAAATTTTTGCACCGGGAATGGTCAATACATAATGATATAGCAATAAAACATCCATAGGGTGTTTTAGAACGGTACCTTGCTGGCGTCTAGGCGCCTGGCTCCGACCAATTTCACGAGGAAATTGGCACTTCAACGGTTGTCGGTTGTCGTTCTCCGAATCCGGTCCACGACTGGAATCACAACTCCTTCGTCAGTCTGCACTAGAAAACGTGACGAATTTATCCACGCGACGACGGGCGGCACGTGGGACGTGCGTCCGAGAGGGAGAGGAGGAGAGTTGGGGGTCGACGGCTAGGGTTATGTGTGTAGAGAGTTGAGTTGTCTCTAATGTAGCCCTAGGTTATGTATATATAGGTGGTGCATGGGCTTGAACCAACCCAATGGGCCTGGGGCGGGCCCAGGTCCATATGAACATTCGGTTCAAGTACATCGTCGTGGCTCCATCATAATCCCGATCGGCGATCAGATCGGACCGATGTACACAGTTTACAAAACTGAGTATTATGATGCGAAAACAATTTTTCAGACCACCTAGTACAAAATTGCAGTTTAGCCCCCTCCAAGTTTCAAGGATAGTCAAACTAGCCCAAACTTTAGGGAAATTGTACTTTGACCCCTGTTGACTTTTAGGAAGTCGCACTTCCATCCTTCCTCCTCCTATGCTCAACAAATTGAGCTTAGTTTCCGTGCGGGAATCGTAAAACCAGTACTTGTGTGACCCTCAATGGTTCAGGGATACAGCTAGCCGTGGGCCCACAACATGTGTGACTCCGAAACTACATTTTCGGACTAGCCCATCGGATCATGGTAAAGCGCCTAGAAACATCGCCCCATGATCCCCTAGGTATCACTGATAGTGCCTGCAAGAACCAGTTGGTCATGGTTAGCGTACAGTACGGTCCTTTCAACACATATATCCCGATCAGATCAATGACCAGTGGTAAATCGAGAGTCGCTAGAGATCCAATAACCATGCATACATCTCGGAGACAAATAGTGACATCGCGTGTGTTACTAGGTAAAACCATTTACCTAAAACACATCTAGTACTCTGGCCAGAGATTTATCACACTATTATATCCTCAGATAGCATAGGATATCCACGCACAAAGGCGAGCGGTGAATCCTCGACAACGAAGCATCGACTAAATCGAGAGTCGCTAGAGATCCAATAACCATGCATACATCTCGGAGACAAATAGTGACATCGCGTGTGTTACTAGGTAAAACCATTTACCTAAAACACATCTAGTACTCTGGCCAGAGATTTATCACACTATTATATCCTCAGATAGCATAGGATATCCACGCACAAAGGCGAGCGGTGAATCCTCGACAACGAAGCATCGACTCCTACATGCATCGGGACCTCACCCAATCCTGGCACCTAATGACCCCAACTGAGTCGTTAAACGGGTCAAAGTGAGGCACCTATCACGTAGAGTCTCAATGACGTTTCGAGTAGTGAGGGCTAATCTGTACAACCAATACCTCGGACTTATCCACTCGACAAATGGTAACCACTTGGAAAGTCCGAACGAGGGTAGTTCGATAGATCACCAGGTCACTATCCATCTGCATGCTCAGAACATCACAATGTTCCCTACCAATGAAACATGGTACTTCACATCGTAGATGCTAGTCTCAAGCTCGGCCGGCCTTATCCTCATTTTGACGGCCCAATCGACTAGGAACGAGTTCAGAATACACAGTGACTATTAGATGTGTTTCATGATAGCCATCATATCCACTATCACATCTAACATATACTATGGTGCTTTCTAGGTCTTTATCCAACACAATTGTTAACATTATAAAATAATGAAGATAAAGAATGCCATAAAACAATACGAATTTCATAAATAAAGATCGTTTTACAAAGAGTCAATGAGAACCCACACGCCACAAGTTGGCTAGTTGGGCATCTACTCTAGCAGGAGTTGAGAGAACTCAAGGTGCAGTTGGAAGATTTGCTGGAGAAGGGTTTCATCCGACCTAGTATGTCGTCGTGGGGAGCGCCCATTTTGTTTGTGAAGAAGAAGGATGGCTCAATGCGGATGTGCATTGACTTTCGCCAGCTGAACAAAGCGATAGTTAAGAACAAGTACCCGTTGCCGAGAATCGATGATCTGTTTGATCAGCTGAAAGGTTCTGCGGTGTACTCAAAGATCGACCTTCGTTCAGGGTATCATCAGCTGAGAGTGAGAGATCAGGATGTCGCGAAGACTACTTTTCGTACCAGGTACGGGCATTTCGAGTTTCTGGTTATGCCGTTTGGTTTGACAAATGCCCCAACAGTTTTCATGGATCTGATGAACCGGGTCTTCAGAGAGTTCATAGATCAGTTCGTGATTGTGTTTATTGACGAAATCTTGGTATACTCAAAGACTCCTTTGGAGCATAAGGAGCAATTGCGAGTTGTCCTTCAGACGTTGCGAGACCAGCAACTGTATGCTAAATTCTCCAAGTGCAAGTTTTGGCTGGATCGCGTCGTTTTCTTGGGTCATGTTTCAGCCGAGGGGATTTCTGTGGATCTCAGCAAGGTTGATGTTGTGTTGAACTGGGAGCGTCCCAGAAATGTTTCCGAGATTCGTAGTTTCTTGGGTCTGGCTGGCTATTACCGTCGTTTCATTGAAGGATTCTCTAGCATAGCAAAGCCAATGACTCAACTGACGCATAAGGACAAACGGTTTGTATGGACTGAGCAATGTGAGAATGCGTTTCAATTGCTCAAGGAGAAACTGACTACTGCACCTGTGTTGGCTCTGCCGTCTGGATCAGGTGGTTTCGTTGTTTGTTCTGACGCTTCGCTCAATGGATTGGGTTGTGTTTTGATGCAGAATGGTCGAGTCATTGCGTATGCCTCGCGGCAGTTGAAACCGCATGAGACTCGTTATCCAGTCCATGATTTGGAGCTTGCAGCGGTGGTTTTTGCGCTGAAGATCTGGCGTCATTACCTGTATGGCGAGCAATTTGTGGTGTACTCGGACCACAAGAGTTTGAAGTATCTGTTTTCGCAGCCTGACTTGAACATGAGACAACGTCGTTGGATGGAGCTGCTAAATGACTTTGATTGTGAGATTAAGTATCAGCCTGGGAAGTCGAACGTAGTGGCCTATGCTTTGAGCAGGAAGGCTAGTGAGATGCTTGCTTCGTTGTATATCTCTAAGGATCAGGAGCATCTTAATACTACGGGTTGGAGATTTTATCCGGCTGATGATTGCGTTGTGGTTTCTTCTCTTCAAGTGGAGCCGCAGATTGTTTCTAGTATTCGAGCAGCTCAAAGGACTGATCCTTCCATCCACGAGTTGAAGTTAAAGGTCAGGGCTGGAGAACTTGAAGATTATTCTGTTTCTTCTGATGGTTGCTTGAGGTTTCGTGGCAGGCTGGTTGTGCCTAACCTCATTGATTTGAAGGAGGAGATCCTTCGGGAAGCGCACTACAGCAGACATAGTGTTCATCCTGGTGCACGGAAGATGTACCATGCATTGAAGCCGCACTTCTGGTGGGCTGGCCTAAAGAGCGACGTTGCTGGGTTCGTTGCTCGATGTTTGAACAGTCAGATGGTAAAGGCCGAGAGGATGAGACCTGGTGGTTTGTTGCAGAGTTTGGAAGTGCCCCAATGGAATTGGGAGCACATAGCGATGGATTTCGTGACGCATCTGCCTCGTTCCAGCAGAGGATGCGATGCTATTTGGATGGTTATAGACCGACTGTCGAAGTCTGCACATTTTATTCCCTATGGGATGACGTTCTCGTTAAAGAAAATGGTGAAACTGTACGTGGATTTCATGGTTAGACTTCACGGTGTGCCTGTTTCGATCGTCTCAGACCGAGATCCAAGGTTTACTTCCAGGTTTTGGAAGAGTTTGCAAGCAGCTTTGGGTACCAGTTTGGCTATGAGCACAGCATATCACCCCCAGACAAATGGCCAATCTGAGCGAACTATCCAGACGTTGGAGGATATGTTACGAGCTGTTGTGTTGGATTTTGGAGGTAGCTGGCAAGACACGTTGTCTTTAGTGGAGTTTTCCTATAATAACAGCTATCAGGTGACGATTGGCATGGCGCCGTTTGAGGCTTTGTACGGCAGGAAGTGCAGATCGCCAGTATGTTGGGAAGAAGTGGGGGATAAGCAGTTATCTGCCCCAGACTTTGTGCAGCAAATGAAGGATCATGTGGATCTAATTAGACAGTGGATGAAAGCTGCCCAAGATCGCCAAGCCAGTTATGCGAATAAGAGGCGTTGACCTCTAGAGTTTCAGGTTGGTGATCAGGTATTTCTCAAAGTTTCTCCGTTCCGCAGTGTCATGCGCTTTGGACACAAGGGAAAGTTAGCCCCTCGTTACGTCGGACCGTATGAGATTGTTGAGAGGATTGGCCCGTTAGCGTATCGGCTGTTGTTGCCTCCGGAATTATCTTCTCTGCATGATGTCTTTCATGTTTCCATGTTGAGGAAGTACGAGCCAGATCCGTCTCATGTGCTGAGAACTGACGAGGTTGAGCTAGATCAGATGTTCAGTTATCAGGAATATCCCTTGCAGATCCTAGGCAGAAAAGAGAAACAATTGAGGAATAAGACCATTCCGTTGGTGATGGTGCAATGGAGCAAACATGGCAGGGAGGAAGCTACTTGGGAGCTGGAAGAAAATATGCAGCGCGAGTGGCCGCATCTGTTTGAGTAGCTTTTGAGCTAAATTTCCAGTAGCTGATAGTTTTTAGTTGTATTTCTTCCCTAGCTGTGTTAGTTGTTTGCTCAGTTATCTTGAACTCTTGGCCTGTGTTAGGCGAATTTCAGTTTTGATTTCTGTTGCTGTGTTGTTTTCCGGAATTTTTTTGTGTGAATTCGAGGACGAAATCCTTTTTAGTGGGGGAGAAATGTGAGACCTGGAAAGCAATAATGAGATTAATTGTTGGATTAATCGGTGTTTGAAGCAATTCTGGAAACTTTGGGTTTTGTGGTGAAATCCAGTCGGTGCGCGTATTTGGTGGCGCTATAGATCTAAACGTCATCGTTTAGGTGAAGTCTGGTAACGCGTTTTGTTGATCAGATGTTGTTTTAGCGTGTTTTGTATCGATCGGGAAACGACATCGTTTAGTTAAGTTGGTGCGACGCCGTTTTGGGTACCAGCTGCGAGAGATATGTTCGCGTGTGCGTCGTCTGGTTGTTTGTTTCGTTGAGAGCAGACTTCAATGCCAGTAAACTTTCAGCTTGCGTCTGGTTGTTTTGCGTGAGAGTTAGCGACTGGATGACGTAGGATGTGCGACGTCGTTTTGGTTAACGCTAAGAAATCCAGACGCTGGGGTTATGCGACGTCGTTTGATTTAATTGGAACGTGACGTCTGGTACCAGCTTTTGGTTTGTAAGGAATCCAGCTATTGGGCTATACGACGCCGTTTAAATTAGTTGGAACGCAGCGTTTTGATTATGGCGTCTGGTATATTTGTATCAGCCGTTGGTTGTTACGCGACTGCTGGTTGGGGTTTTAGTAACGCAACTGCTGGTTTTGTCGGTGGACATTTTAACCAGATTTCAGCAGCTGCGAGATGTATTTAAGGAAGGATTGGTCTTCGATTTTGAGTACCAGATCCCATACTTAGCGAAATATTCTCTCGATTGTCGACCTCTGTTTCTCGAACCCTAGTACTGTTCACCGTGAGTTTCTCCGACGATTTCCCGTTGATTCCGACCACCGTTCGTCACGTTTGAGGTAGCGTTGGACTCCTCTCTTGTAGCTCTTTTGATTGATAGCCCTTTTGGAGGCTGTAGTGGGCTGGAGAAAAATCTCGAAGCTACTGTCTTTTTGCCGTGTGGTTGTGCGTTTAGGTAGCCTTTCGAATTTGTGATGAGATCTTGTTCTTAGCCTTGAATTGAGCTTCCTGTTAAGTTGTATTAGGGTGTTAGTTGTGTTAGAGTAGATGCCCAACTAGCCAACTTGTGGCGTGTGGGTTTTCATTGACTCTTGTACAAACGATCTTTATATATGATATTCGCATTCTTTTATATGGCATTCTTTACTTTCATTATGTGTGTAATGATTTACAATTGTGTTGAGTAAAGACCTAGATTACACTAAAGCGTATGTTAGATGTGATAGTGGGTATGACGGCTATCATGAAACACATCTAATAGTCGCTGTGTAATCTGAACATGTTCCTAGTCGATTGGGCCGTCAAAATGAGGATAAGGCCGCCCGAGTTCGAGACTAGTATCTGCGATGCGAAGTCCATGTTTCAGTTGGTAGGGAACATTGTGATGTTCTGAGCATGCAGATAGATAG
>KV008347.1:100765-118221 GCA_001598015.1 Dorcoceras hygrometricum
CCAGCTGGTGCAACTTCTGTTTGAGCAGCATCTTGATTCTTTGTCGCGTCATTTCCAGCAGATGGTGCACTAGTAGGACACTGATCTTGCGGCTGATCCATGTTAGTTAAATCAGTAACCGCTGGATTACCTATCATGTCCTGTTGAACATTGTTGTGCGTTATAACCACTGCTGGTTGTTCCCCCTCAGCTGATTGTCTTTGTGGCACGTCGTCGTCTGATTCTTCAAGACTTGTTGACTCCAGACGTGAACACAAACCGTGTAAGCTTGCAGCTAAATTTGATTTGAAACTTGTTTCATCGAAAACCACATGAGCGGATTCCTCAACAGTTAAACTTCTGTTGTTGAAGACTCTATATGCTTTTCTCACTGCAGAATAGCCTAGGAAGATACCTGCATCAGATTTAGGTTCAAAGGCTGTTAGATGCTTCTTGCCATTGTTATGAATGAAACACTTGCATCCAAACACCCTGAAATATGAAATATCAGGTTTCTTGCCATTCCAGATCTCATATGGGATCTTATCATGCATCCTATTTATCATTGATCTGTTCTGAGTGTAACACGCTGTGTTAACTGCTTCTGCCCAAAATATTTGAGAAATACTGGAATAGGCAATCATAGATCTAGCAGCTTCTTTTAAAGTGCGGTTTCTCCTTTCAGCTAACCCGTTTTGCTGAGGAGTTCTAGTTGCTGAAAGCTCATGCTTTATTCCCAAATCTTCCAAATAATAAGTTAATTTAAAATTTAGAAATTCAGTACCGCGATCACTTCTTATCCGGTTGACTGAACAAGATTTGTCATTTTTCAAACGTTTTAAAAGTCTTATCAGCTGGTCGGCGGTTTCTGATTTTGCTTTTAAAAACAACACCCATGTATATTTTGAAAAATCATCAAATACTGAAAGGGTGTAAGACGTTCCCCCTAAGCTCGTGATTGAAATAGGACCAAAGAGATCCATATGCAAGAGCTCAAGGCAGTGGGTAGAACGTTTTCCGCCTTTATTTTTGAAAGTTGATTTTATTTGTTTTCCCAGCTGACAGGCTGTACAAATCTTATCCTTAGAAAAGCTAATTTTTGGCAAACCAGAAACCATATCATGTTCACTCAATTTGGCAAGTGTTTTTAAGTTTAAGTGATTCATTCATTGGTGCCACAGCCAGCTCTTGGAAGAACCAGCTGCAAGGCACAATTGTTCAGGTTCCTGCTGATTTGACCAGTCGATGATGTAGGTATTCCCCGAACGTTTTCCTACCAACACAGTCAGACCACTTGGACTCTGAACCGTGCATGTGTGTTGTTGAAACTTGACTATGTAACCTTTGTCACATAGTTGACTAATACTAATCAAATTATATTTAAGATTGTCAACAACAAGGACATCAGAAATAGAGATGTTACCGTGGATAAGCTTACCCTTACCCACAGTGTTACCGTATGCATTGTCACCAAACACAATTTTATTTTTATTCACCCCAATTCTCGTGGCCCTAGCCGCTATCCAGGTACCACAATGTTGTTTCAGCTGCTGCTTTGTACCTGTTATCCTGCAATCAAACAAGCAGCTTTTGGTACCCAATTTTACTTGGGTCCAGATTGGATTACCCCTTTCGGGTCCCAGACTTGAATCACTTTCACAGTTTTCCCAGTTTTTGGATCCACAAAAGTCTGTGCATAATGACGGTGAGATCTGTTGAGTTTTGATTTCACATTTTGACCATATGAATCTCTCCTTGGCTGAGTATTTTTCCAACCAGTTTTTACCTTCTTTGAGCTACGCCACGGCTGGTTAGGAACAAATGGTTTTTGACCAGCTTTCGCTTTGTCTTTGTCCAGTTTGTTCTTTAGCCAGTTAGGCTTGGAGCTCTCAGGTTCTGAAAAGCCGATACCAGCTTTTCCATTATCGCTCAACTTTGGAGAGTTCTGATCATCATATTTTACCGACTCAAAGCAGTCATATATCACATTAGCTTTGACAAAATTCATTTTATTGAACTTGTCATAGGCCTGCTATGACTGAGTACTGGTCTCTCCTTCACTGAATTCACTACTATTTAATCCCAAACCAGACTTATCATTGGCTAGTTTTTGACTCTCGTTCAGTTTGTGAAAAGATCTAGAAGACCGATTCCAGGCGCTCACTACTTGCTTCAATATTTCGATTTCAGCTTTGAGCTCACTGGTCTCATTTTTCAGCACATCATTCTCAGCTGTTAGCTTACTCAACTCAGTCTTCAAGCTATCAATATCCTCAAGCTCATCAGAATTGTCCAGCGTCTTGAATAGTATGTCCTTTGCCACGTTGTCTAGGTTCGTCTTTTTCTTGTCCTCATTGGTATATTCGTGTCTACTCTTTTCCAAGAACTGAGGCTCGCCGCTGGTTATCGCAGCAGCCAGATTTGGCTTCATTATTTTCAATGGTCCTTCTGTGATGACATACCACATATCATCATCTATAGCTGCTAGATGTGCTTGCATCCTAATCTTCCAATCATCATACTCTTCCCTCGAAAACAAAGGAATCTTGTTGTGAGAGATCGACATATTGAGATATAGTAAAGCGCGAAAAATAAATGTTCAATAACTGAGATCGCAGGCTCTGATACCAATTGATGGTCCCAGAAATAGGATCAATATATGTATAGGAGTTCAGAAGGGGGGGTGGGGTTGAATGAACTCCTAGGATTTTAAATTTTCGTTTAAAAGTTTTACTAGCACTCCTAAACTTAAGTCCGAGTTACCAGACTTAAGGATCTCAGTTTAATGCAAATCTCTTGGCTAACAAAGATAGTGCGGAAAGAAGCCAATCGATTTGTGAACAGACAAACAATAAATAACTTGCGGAATATAAAAGATATGAGTCAGAAATTTGTTTCTGGAAGTTCGGATATAAATATCCTACGTCTCCCCTTCTTCCTCTTCGGAAGGTATCACTAGAAGATTTGATTTGTACAGGTATTCTGCACACACACAGTCACCGAGCCTCGCTCAAAGTGAACTCCTAGTATCTCCACAACAATCCACGCAGACACAGCTGCTGGTTTACAACACTTATCAATATTTTCAAACGGCTTTTTGAGAAGCCCGTTTGTTACAGACTCAACTAAATAACAATAGTGAATACAAGTTCTGTGAGACTGTAAAATCCTCTGGTTTCTTAAACAAAGAAACACGATTCAAGAGTTGAACCGGAGGATGACTTGAAGGTATTTCAGTGAATAACTAAGGTTATATTCTTCAAGTCTTTGAGCTTCGTGAATATAACTTCAAAATGCAAGGGAAGCTCTAAGAATATATTTTGACAGCGTGACCGCAAGATAATAAGAGTGAAGGTTGTTTTCTTCAATCCAGCTTCTGCTATTTATAGTCTTCGATTTCAACGGTCATTAAATTCTTCAAAGGAAATAAATCCCGTTTGAATTTCTGTCAAATTTGTACACCGTAATTCCTGCTCCACCAAGAGGCAAGTCGCACAATGTCAGAGCAAATTTGGCGTTGTTCCATATTTGTGCAAACGCCGTAAACCGCTCTCTGATACAGTCTACTATTTACCAAGAATAGTACTGATACTGTTCCCTCAATTAATGGAATATGTACGATTCAATCTTCGCCCTTGATTTCTTCTGATATGAACGTTTGAATCGATCCATTGATTTGCACAACAGCTGATGTCTTGAACAATAGAAAGAATACATCGGCTGATTACTTCATCGCCTGATAATATGCATCAGCTGATCGCTTGAAATATTTCACTTCAAAAAGTATCGGTTGGTTCAAGATTACTGTAGCTACCTGCTGGTTTCCCTTAAGAGATGTACCTGCTGGTTATTACATTCACAAAATCATCGACTGAATCTTAGCACGAAGGCAAAACGCTGTCGTATCTATTTATCCAAACGACATCGTTTAACTTCCACTAACATTAAGTTCCATCGACTGGTAACCAATCTACTGTAGCTCTCTGCTGATTCTTCTGTAGCCATCTGCTGAATTATCAACGCAAACTCCAATGACTGAGATTATAGCGCTAGATCAAACGCTGCCGTTTCAACTTATTTGAACGCTGTCGTTTTGACTAATCCTTAACAACACACGCTATCTCTCAAATGCTTGCGCCTGCTGATTTCTAACCATCTGCTGATTTCCTCTGAATGAACATCCTGTTGAAATCAACTATCGACTGATAATAATCTTCTAAAAAATTGCAACGGCTGACTTTCCAGTAGCTACTAGTCTTATTTTGTTATCACCAAAACTAATAAATTTTATCCTAACATTGGAGCTCCCCAAGACGACATACTCGGTCTGATGAAGCTTTTCTCCAAAAGATCTCTCAACTGATCCTTGAGTTCTTTCAGCTCAGCTGGCGCCAACCGATATGGAGCTCTAGAAATCGAGGCTGTACCTGGCACCAACTCTATACTGAAATCAATCTCTCTTCTCAGAGGGAATCCAGGAATCTCATCGAGAAACACGTCTGGAAAATTCTCTGACAATCGGGATATCACTCAACTCTAAACGCGACTCTTGGGAAACATCGAGCGCATAAATCATGAATCCAGCGTTACCCAACGATAACAGACTAAGCATCTCCATGGCGGACACCAGTGGAATCTTCGAGCACGAATCAGCACCGTAGAAATCCCACTTCTCTCCCAACTCAGGGCGAAATCTCACCACACCATGGAAACAATCAACGGTAGCCTTATAGCTGGAAAACACATCCATTCCCAAGATACAATCAAAATCCCTCATCTCCAGCGATATCAAATTCGCCACTATCACATTCTGATCAAACCGAATTACACAATCCACCACAATATCACGAGACAACAACCACACACCAGCAGGAGTGGACACAGATACAACATCACACAGTGGGGTAACTCTCAACCCACACTCATGCACAAACCATGCAGAAACAAAGGAGTGTGACGCTCCTGTATCAAATAAAACTCTCGCAGGAAAATCAAAGATAGAGCATGTACTTGCGATCACATTACTAGGTATCTCATCAGCCTGCTCCCTCGAAAAAGCATTCACCTGAGCCTGCTGCGGTCCCGGAAACTGTGGTCTCGAAGGTCCTCCAAACCTAGACGGTTCACGAGGTTGGAATCCAGATCATTGGGTCGGGGCAGGAGGTTGCGACCTCTGCGAAGAACCACCAGCCGAACCTTGCTGCGAAGGAACGAAGACTGTCCCCTCAACAAAGGACACACTCTCAAAAAGTGTCCAGGCTGCCCACAGTTATGGCAAGTCCCCTGAACTCCACAGCACTGCGAAGTCATGTGCTTACCACCGCACTGTCCACAAGACACTCCTCCGGAACCACTGCCACCAGAGCTCACAGATCCAGAGGAACTAGAATTTGACTTCTTCTTAAACTGCTTCCCACGAGGACTGAACCTTTGACAGTTTGATTGCTGCGAAGTCTGAGTAGACTGGGAAGAATGCGTACCTTCAGGTGCAGGGAGGTAACCTCGTCCAACTGTCATCGTCGATGGGTCAACAGCTCAAATCACAGCCTCAGCATACGTCGATGGGGCTCCAGCCAACACCAACTGAAACAACTCTGGCCTCAATCCCTTAATAAACTTTTTCCTCTTCGTTCGCTCCTGGCTAGCAACATGGGGAACATACGCCAGAAGAGAAGAAAACTGTCTGGCATACTCAGCAACCTTCAAATTCCCATGCTTCAGGTTGTCGAACTCCCTCTCACGGTTATTGAAGTACGACTACGGGGTATACTCCTGTCGAAACGCGGCACAGAAGCTCTCCCACGAAACTAGAACTCCGGTCTCTCTCATCACTCTGGAAGTACCCTTCCACCAACGTTGAGCATGCTCTCTCAACTGCAAAACGGCCAACTTTAGTCTCCGCTCTGCGGTGTACTCCAAAGTATCAAACAAGTCCTCCATGTGCTCCAACCAGCCTTCAGCCGAAAGACCACCCTCGGCGCCAGTGAACGTAGGGGGATTCGTTCTCTGGAACCTAGCCAATACTAGCTCCATCTCATCTATCTGTCTCGTCACATCCTCCACCTCTGCCTATCTCTCTCTACAGCGCAAAGGAATATTCTGCTTCACATCCTCGTCGCTCTCCGAGGCCCTAGACTCCTCAGCGGAACGTCTAGCAGTCCTACCTCTACCTCTCCTCGACGGCATCTAATCAAATCTCAAGGTAATACTGACAGCAGGTAATCACAGAGACAGATATCAAATCAAGCAAGTCACAGAGTCAAGCAAGAAATCAAATCAAAACTCTGTGCCTAGACTCGAGTGTGATCAAAGGAAAATGAGCTTATCCCAGTTTAAGCTCTGATACCAAATATGTCAGGCCCCGTGCTAATCAACAAGGATTAACATCACAATTAAGCACATAATAGCGGAAGCATAAAATAGGGCTTAAAAATTTTTCGAAATACATGGGCCTGAACTCAAAATCGTCATTCAAAATAATACATACTCAAAATAGGATTTAACTCAAAATCCAACCACAGACAGGTAATCAAATAAATCTCAATACAGATCCCCAATATACATAGAAACTCAGGGCATCCCCTGGTTCAAATACATAATATAAATACACTGGGACTCAACCAAACGGGGATCTACTAGCTGCGGCTCCACTCTGCCCAGCCAGATTACCTGTAGCTCCTGCAATGGGCAACACAGACCCAAAAACACAAAAGCAGGAAAAGAAATACGAGGTCAAACTCAGTACGAAGAGCACTAAGATAACAAAAACTCATAAACATGCAGTATATCAAAACATGAATGCATGAGGGCTATCAAAGAATCGGTCAATCTAGGCCAACGAGTCAGTTGGAAAATCAAAGGCGAGCCTCTATACCACGCACAGCCAATCAGCCGGTGGAAATCATCGGTCCGTGATCTTCAGGGCTGGCCACTCAATTACCCATCACAGCTCGGTGGTATTCAGACACGACTAATCAATCGGTCACCACTCCGATGATAGCGTTGGACCTTTCAGGCACGACACATCTGTCTGCCGATCACAACGTGTCAATCAATCAATAGGCTCAATATGTATGCATGGATGCCATGAAATTCAAATTTGATTTCAACATGCATAATTCACGTAAATAGAACATATAAATTCAGGTATTAGCCACAACTGTTCACGTAAAACACAATAATCATACAACAGATTCCACAGAGCATCATTCATGCTTCAAAACACTACACGCTTATGCCAAAGCTGTAATCAAAAGCTCAATTCGTACTTCTGATCTCAGTTTCTACCTCAACAGATCTCACCAGGGCACGGCAAACTCAACCTTCTCCAATATTCTCCTTCACTGATCTCGACAACACAGCAGGAACTGCCTGGGAACTCAAATCTGTCAAGACATCACATAACTTAGCTCAAATCTGAACTTCTACACCTTACTGCCTACGGTCAGAACTCATATCTGGTTCTACCTATCAACGTTGGTTCTAACAACTAGAACTAAGCTCAAATCAGTAAGGAAACACTTACCCAGAAGCTCAAACGAGCTAAAGAATTCTCTGGTCAAATGTCGTAGAAATTCACGAACACAGGGATTCCTTCGTGCTCCTCCTACGCATCGAATCAGGTCGCCTAACTAGTAACAATCAAAAGAGCTAAGCAAGACGAGTTCAGTGTTGGGGAACCGTGGCGGATCCGGATCCCGTCTCCCGGCGAGGCAGCGGAAGAACAAAATTAGGCCGGGAAACGTTCAATACAATTCAAAAATAACACAATATGAACCATTCATAGCGTGTTTCTCGGGGTATTACCTTGCTGGAGACTTGCGCCTGGCTCCAACCGGAATTACAAGAAGACCGGCGCTTCACGTTAGGCGGCTGTAGATTCGTCAATCAGGTCCACGACCGGAAGGGAGACTCCTTCGTCAGCCTGCACTAGAAGGCCTGACGAGATCAGCACGGACGGATTCTCCTTGAAAAACTGATCGGAGCAAGTCCGATCAATTAGCGGCGTCGGCGGCGGCGACAGTGGAGGCCGGCGGCGGCGGCTTTTGGGAGAGGAAGGGGGCGGCGCACTTAGGAGCTCTAGGGTTAGGGTTGTTGTATCTCATGTTATGATTAAGGCCTTAAGTCTAATTAAATAGACTAGTGATAAACTTGGACCGGCCCAACGGGCCCGGGTCCAACGTATGAACATTCGGTTCATCCCTATCACCGTGACTTCATCATAACTCCGATCGTCGATCAGATAGGACCGATCGACTCAGTTTCCAAAACTGAATACTATGATCTGAAAAACCATTTTTCAGAACCCCAGTGCAAAAGATCGTCGATCAGATAGGACCGATCGACTCAGTTTCCAAAACTGAATACTATGATCTGAAAAACCATTTTTCAGAACCCCAGTGCAAAATGACCGTTTTGCCCCTCAACAGCGGGAAATCACGATTTGACCCCTGTTGACTTTTAGGAAGTCGCACTCCCCAAAATCCTCCTCAAGTGCTCAACACATTGAGCTTAGTATCCGTGCGGGAATCTCGAATCCAGTACTTGTGTGACCCTCAATGGTTCAGGAATACAGCTAGCCGTGGGCCAACAACCATTGTGGCTCCGGAATCACAATTCCGGACTTGCCCATCGGATCATGGTAAGAGCGTCTAGCAACATCGCCCCATGATCCCCTAGGTATCACTGATAGTGCCTGCAAGAACTAGTTGGTCGTGGTTAGCGTACAGTACGGTCCTTTCAATCCATATATCCCGATCAGATCAACGACCATTGGTAAATCGAGAGTCGCTATAGATCCGATAGCTATGCATACATCTTGGAGATCGAAGAGTGACATCGCGAGTGTAACTAGGTAAACCCATTTACCTAAAACACTTCTAGTACTCTGGCCAGAGATTTATACACTATTATCCCCTCAGATAGCATAGGATATCCACGCATGTCTGCGAGCGGTGAATCCTCGACAACGAAGCATCGACTCCTACATGCATCGGGGTCTCACCCAATCCCGCCGCCTAATGACCCCAAGTGAGTCGGCAAATGGGTCAAAGTGAGACGCCTATCATGTAGAGTCTCAATGACGTTTCGAGTCGTGAGAACTAATCAGTACAACCAAGACCTCGGACTTATCCACTCGACAAATGGTAACCACTTGGAAAGTCCGAAGGAGGGTAGTTCGATAGATCACCAGGTCACTATCTATCTGCATGCTCAGAACATCACAATGTTCCCTACCAATGAAACATGGTACTTCGCATCGCAGATACTAGTCTCGAGCTCGGGCGGCCTTATACTTATTTTGACGGCCCAATCGATTAGGAACGTGTTCAGAATACACAATGACTATTAGATGTGTTTCATGATAGCCGTCATACCCACTATCACATCTAACATACACTATGGTGCATTCTAGGTCTTTACTCAACGCAATTGTTAATCATCATACAACACAATGAAAGTAAAGAATGCCATAAACAAATGCGAACATCATATATAAAGATTGTCATATACAAGAGTCTATAAACCCACACGCCACAAGTTGGCTAGTTGGGCATCTAGTCTCACAATCTCCCACTTGCCCTAAAGCCAACTACTCATCAGACGCAGTCCCATTGTTTCACGATGTTTCTCAAACAACGGTCCAGGCAAGGGCTTCGTAAGTGGATCAGCAACGTTGTCCGCAGAGGAGGACCGTACTGTACGCTAACCACGACCAAATGGTTCTTGCAGAAACAATCAGTGATACCTAGGGGATCATGGGGCGATGTAACGATGCTTGTTTGAGACCGTAGATCGATCTCTGAAGCTTGCATACCTTATGATCGCTTCCAACAGATGTGAAACCCTCAGGCTACGTCATATAGATCTCTTCCTTAATGTTTCCATTAAGGAACGCAGTTTTCACATCCATTTGCCATATCTCATAGTCGTACCATGCGGCTATGGCTAAAAAGATTCTAATTGACTTGAACATTGCGACTGGAGAGAAGGTTTCATCATAGTCAACACCTTGCCTCTGAGTGTAACCTTTCGCGACCAGTCGTGCCTTGTAGGTCATTACCTTACCATCAGGCCCAAGTTTCCTCTTGTATACCCATTTGCACCCAATAGGAACAATTCCTTCCGGAGGATTAACAAGAGTCCAAACTTGGTTAGCATGCATTGAGTCAAACTCAGACTGCATTGCTTCAAGCCACAAATTAGAATCAGCATCGGAAATTGCCTCCTTGAAAGTTCTTGGATCAGATCCAACAACTTGATCTCTTTGATCATCTTCAAGGAGAAAACCATATCTCTCAGGAGCCCTAGGAACCCTTTCGGATCTTCTAGGTGCGACCATTTCTGGTACTGGCTCTGTAGGTGCAGGAGATTCACTTGGTGCTTCACTTGGTTCTCGAACCTCTTCGAGTTCTACTATTTTGCCCTTTCTATCAAGTAGAAATTCCCTTTCCATAAAGGTGGCATTTCTAGAAACAAACACTTTGTTTCGCTGGGATAGTAGAAGTAGTATCCAATAGAATTCTTTGGATACCCAATGAAGTAGCATAAGATGGATCTCGTATCCAGCTTATCTCCCACTGTCTGCTTCACGTAAGCAGGACATCCCCAAATCCTCATAAATGAGTATTTGGGTGGTTTGCCCATCCATATCTCATATGTAGTCTTATCCACTGCCTTGGTGTGGACATTGTTCAACAACATTACCGCCGTTTCGAGCGCATAGCCCCAAAACGAGGTAGGAAGTTCAGTGAAGCTCATCATAGATCGAACCATGTCTAACAGGGTTCGATTACGACGCTCCGCTACACCATTGAGCTGTGGTGTGGCCGGAGGGGTCCACTGTGCGAGAATCTCATTCTCTTTCAGATAGTCTTGAAATTCAGCACTTAAGTATTCACCACCTCGATCGGATCGAAGTGCTTTAATACTTTTGCCTAATTGATTTTCTACTTCAGCCTTGAATTCTTTGAACCTTTCAAAGGATTCAGACTTGTGCTTCATTAAGTACAAGTACCCATACCTAGAGTAATCGTCGGTAAAGGTGATGAAGTATGTGTGACCGTATTTAGTACCAATACTAAACGGGCCGCACACATCAGAATGGATCAAATCCAATAGGCCTTGAGCATGCTCACCCTTGCCCTTGAAGGGTTGCTTAGTCATCTTTCCCTTGAGACAAGACTCACAAGTCGGTAGGGAGTTAATGTCTGACAGATCAAACATTTCACTCCTAACTAACTTGTTCATCCTACTTAGAGAAATATGACCTAGCCTAGCGTGCCAAAGTTGTGCTTGGTTCAAGTTATCATGTTTCCTTTTAATCGTTGTTGTATGTGCTTCGACATCGTGAGTTGGAACGTCTTTTAATTTTAAGGTGTACAAATCGTTTTCGCATTCCCCAATTCCAATTAAACATTCATTCTTGTAAATATTGCAAATCGAATTAGCAAACATACAAGAATATCCATCACTATCAAGCATAGAAACAGAAATAATGTTCTTTATTAATTCGGGAACAAACAAAACGTTTCTCAATAACAACTTAAAATCAGAAGACAGAAATAAATAAACATCTCCTATAGCTACTGCAGCAACTCTTGCTCCATTGCCAAGCCTCAAGTGGGTCTCACCCTCTCTAAGACGTCGGCTTCTTGTCATCACCTGCAAATCATTGCAGATATGAGATCCACATCCGGTATCAAGTACCCAAGAAGTCGAACTAAGAGACATATTTATTTCAATATAGAACATATCTTTCGCAGTTCGCAACTGCTCGAGGTACTCCTTGCAGTTCCTCCTCCAATGCCCAGGCTTGTGGCAGTGGTGGCAAACATCCTCGCTTTTGTTTGGCTTGGAAGCCTTTGCCTTTGGCTTATTGAGGGGCTTTTCCTCCTTCGCAGGGGCAGAACGCTTCTTACCCTTGCGTCTGGGACCCGTCTTCGCAGAGGAAGAAGAGCCCATGAGGAGGACGGGCTTGTCCTTCTTTATGGTTCCTTCGAACACTACAAGCATGTTAACCACCTCTTCAAGGGTGGCTGCCAGCTTGTTCATGTTGAAGTTGACCACAAAGGGGTCGAATGCAGCAGGCAGTGAGAGGAGAAGCACATCCACAGACAGCTTGTGTGTAAGTGTGATATCAAGGCCCGACAGCTTTTCAACGAGCCCAATCATACGAACCCCATGCTCGTGGACCAAAGTCCCATCGTGCATGCGGCTCGCCATAAGCTCCTTGACAGCCGTGAATGTGAGACCTGGATTTGTAATTGAGAATTATCGTTGGAATGAATCGTTAAATAGAGGTTCTGCTGGTTTAAGATCTCTATTTGAGTGTTTGAGTTGCATTTTCGGGTTCCTTTTCGTGTGTTGAACAATTCGGGAGATTTTGTATTTTCGCATATTTGAGGTACCTGCTGGATGACATGTCAGCTGGTATGAGAGCTAGCGGCTGGTCGGTGGCAAAACCAGTCGAAGCGTGTTTTAGCTCGAGATTCTTGAAACGCCGTCGTTTGCGTGAATTCTGGTTGCGTTTGTTGTGATCAGCAGATGCTTTAGCGTAGTTGCGTTGAGGGCTAAAATGACTGCGTTTAGATTTGTTGGCGCGACGTCGTTTGGATGTTGCATCTGGTACCAGCTGGTAGATCGCGTGTGAGTTCCTGCTGGTTGATCAACAGATGTAGATGTCAACATGGGTCAACTTTCCTGTAGCTCGAAGAGGATGCGTCGTCGTTTCGTTGTTGTGACTGGGAGTCCAGCTGCGAGTGAGTTTCGACGCTATTGCTTGCTGCTGGTATTTCGCGAGAGTTAGCGACTGGATGACGTCAGTGGAGCGACGTCGTTCGAATTAGTTGTAACGCTGTGTTTTGAGGTTGCGACTGGATCCAGCAGTGAGAAGCGTTGCGTTGTTTTGTCTTGCGACTGGATACCCAGCTGCTGGTTTAGTATGCGACGTCGTTTGAGTAAGTTGGTGCGACGCAGTTTTGGAGAACCAGCTGTTAGTTATTTTAGCGATTGTTGGTGAATCAGCTGTTGGTTCTTGCGTCTGCTGGTTTGGGAAACTGTTTGCGTCGACTGGTTTTGTCGGTGGACAATTATTTGAAGTGATTCCAGTCGTTGCTAGTGCTATTTATAGGAAGACTTGGTCTTCGAATTATGATATCATTTCCCATACTTAGCAAATATTTCCAGCCTTTCGTTCCTTATCTTTCGAACCCTAGAACACTGTTCAACCGTGAGCTTTTCCGGCGATTTCCCGTCGTTCCGGTGGTTGTTTTGGCTCGTGCGAGGTAGCGTTGGACTCCTCTTGAGAAGCTCTTCCAATTCATACCAGTTTTAGAAGCTGTAATTGGATAGTCGAGGAACGTGAAGTTGCTGCCGTTCGAGTGTTGCGTCGATTTGGTAGAACTACGTTATGGTTTTCGGTGAGACCTTGTTCCTAGCCATAGTTTTAAGCTTTCTATGTAATTGTTGAGGTATATTGGGCAGCTGGTTGAGTGATACTCCCAGCCGTGAGCTTGATTAGCAACCTGTTAGATTTACGTTGTGTATGCCGTGTGTTTAACAGGCTTTTACCAGAGTCTTCGGGATTTCTCGCAGGGTTAGTTGTTGTTTTATGATCTGGGAAACTTATTTTAAGTATCTTTTTATTTTAAATTATATGTTTAAAACCGTCGGGCCTAAAACCGAAATTTTTTACCCTCTTTTTGATAGCTTCCGCATGTGTTTATCTGTTGTGAGCACGAGGCCTGACATTTTTGGTATCAGAGCTTAAACTGGGATAAGCTCAAT
Source organism: Dorcoceras hygrometricum (assembly GCA_001598015.1). NCBI lineage: Eukaryota > Viridiplantae > Streptophyta > Magnoliopsida > Lamiales > Gesneriaceae > Dorcoceras > Dorcoceras hygrometricum. The sequence goes on from KV008347.1 coordinate 114,533, forward strand.
TTCCTTTGATCACACTTGAGTCTAGGCACAGTGTTGCGTATTGCATGTGCTTGACTTATATGACTATGTGCTACATATTTTGTGTAATATGCTTTCTATGCTGTATTTGTTCTGTTTTCCTTATCCTGTTGAGTGTTTTAGATGCCGCCTAGACGTCGTGGTCGTAGTAGGGGTCTCTTCCAGGAATCAGGAGGACAGAATGAGGATCAGTCTAGTGCGCCTAGTCATACTCTTGAGAGTAGTGGAGAGGAGGAGGCTGCAGCTCTGCCGGCTCCGGTAGAGAGAATGGATGTGGTCATAGCTCGGTTTCAGAGGATGAGTCCTCCTATCTTCAATGGTGATGAGTCGAGTGAGGACGCGGATTCTTGGCTCCATAGCGTCATACATCTGTTTGATCGAGCTCAGTATGACGACGATCTCCGGTTGAGGTTAGTGACCCTACTGTTGAGGAAGTCCGCAGAACGTTGGTGGAGAGGTACGTCTAGTACCTTACTGGAGACTGGTGTTGGCATTACTTGGGACACTTTCTACCAGGTCTTCAGACAGGAGTATGTCCCCGACTCCTATGTGCTGCCCGTGAGCGGGAATTTGAATTCTTGGAGCAGGGTTCGTTGTCTGTGAGTGAGTACGCTCGCAAGTTTTCTGCTTTGTTGGCGTATGTTCCGCATGTTGCTGGCCGGGAGAGGGCCAATAGCACCAGGTTTGTGGAGGGCTTGAATGGGGATCTGTACCAGAGCGTTTTGACAAGCAAGCCCAAGTCTTATGCTGAGGCCGTGGATACTGCTATCCACATCGAGGAGGGCATGAAGAGCCGTAGTGCGCGCAGGGCGCAGGTGGCGCAAGCGGTGCAGGGTGGTAGGCCCGCTGGTCAGGGAGCTCAGTCGTCCCAGAGTTCTCAGTCCGTGCATTTTCCTCAGCAGCAGCAGCAGCAGGTAGCTCAGAAGCTTGGCCGTCAGAGGTTTCGACCCCACGGTCAGCAATTCAAGAAGAAGTCCGGTTCAGGGTCTTCTGGTTCTGGCAGTTCGAGTAGCAGCGGCTCTCGGGCGGAGTTTTGTGGTTTTTGCGGTGGAAAGCATTCTTCCACGCAGTGTGTTGGTGTGCAGGGTTCCTACAACCTTTGTGGTCAGTATGGGCACTTTGCAAGAGTGTGCCCGACAGCTGGAGCACAGCAGACCACGGCCCAGCCTCAGGGTTGTGGGGGTCAGTCTATGGGCCGTTTGCAGCAGTTTCAGCAACCCCGTTTTGGTGAGGCTCCGTTTAGGCCGTTTCAGCAGCCTGGCCCTTCGCGTTTTGGGCAGTCGTCTCAACCTTTCTTTCCAGGACCTCAGCAGGCTCAGGTTAATGCCTTCACGAGAGAGCAGGCCGAGGAGACACCGAGCCGGGTGATTGAAGGTACATGTATTGTCTTTGACTTTCCTGCTCGCGTGTTGTTTGACACCGGTGCATCGCATTCGTTTATTTATGATTCGTTTGTTGTTGAGCATGGGTTGTGTACCGTCCCTTTGAGTGATGTTGTTTCTGTTTCTACCCCCGGTGGTGTGAACCTGTTTTCGCAAGAGATTTTGTTGGATGGTGTGCTGCGGTTTGGTGAGCATGCCTTGTTAGCGAATTTGATCCGTTTGATGCTTTGGGATTTCGATTGTATAGTTGGGATGGATGTGCTGTCCAACTACAGGGCCTCTGTGGATTGCTTCCATGGGATTGTGCGCTTTAGGCCTTTGTCTGGCGAGAAGTGGGACTTCTACGGCCAGGACTCGAGATCGAAGATTCCGTTAGTCTCCGCGATGGAGATGTTTAGCTTGCTGTCTTTGGGGAATGCTGGCTTTATGATTTACGCTTTGGATGCGTCATCTTCTTCTAGTGTTCAGCTTAGTGACGTTCCCGTGGTGCGAAAATTCCCCGACGTGTTTCCGGAGGAGATTCCTGGTTTTCCTCCGAGGCGGGAGATAGACTTCAGCATAGAGTTGGTGCCAGGCACAGCTCCGATTTCTCGTGACCCGTATCATCTAGCGCCTGCGGAGTTGAGAGAACTCAAGGTTCAGTTAGATGATTTGCTGGAGAAGGGTTTCATCCGCCCTAGTATGTCACCGTGGGGAGTGCCCATTTTGTTTGTAAAGAAGAAGGATGGCTCAATGCGGATGTGCATTGATTTTCGTCAGTTGAATAAAGCCACTGTGAAGAATAAGTACCCGTTGCCGAGAATTGATGATCTGTTTGATCAGTTGCAAGGTTCTGCGGTGTTTTCTAAGATTGATCTTCGTTCCGGGTACCATCAGCTCAGAGTAAGGGACCAAGATGTCGCGAAGACTGCGTTTCGTACGAGGTACGGACATTTTGAGTTTTTTGTGATGCCGTTTGGGTTGACAAACGCGCCTGCAGTCTTCATGGATCTGATGAACCGTGTTTTCCGAGAGTTCATAGATCAGTTTGTGATTGTTTTTATTGACGACATCTTAGTTTACTCGAAGACTCCGAGGGAGCACAAGGAGCACTTGGAGATGGTTCTTCTGAGGTTGAGAGAGCAGCAGTTGTATGCGAAGTTTTCCAAGTGCGAGTTTTGGTTGCAACGCGTTGTATTTCTGGGCCATGTAATTTCAGCGGATGGCATTTCTGTGGATCCCAGTAAAGTGGATGTGGTGTTGAACTGGGAGCGACCGAGAAATGTGTCTGAGATTCGCAGTTTCTTAGGTCTGGCTGGCTATTATCGTCGTTTCATTGAGGGGTTTTCTTCTATAGCTAAGCCGATGACCCAATTGACCCAGAAGGATAAGCGGTTTTTTTGGACTGAGTAGTGTGAGAATGCATTTCAACTACTCAAGGAGAAGTTAACTACTGCGCCTGTGTTGGCTTTGCCGTCCGGATCAGGTGGTTTTGTTGTTTGTTCTGACGCTTCGCTAAATGGATTGGGTTGTGTGTTGATGCAGAATGGTAGAGTCATTGCGTATGCCTTGCGGCAGTTGAAACCGCACGAGACTCGCTACCCAATTCACGATTTGGAGTTAGCAGCGGTGGTCTTTGCACTAAAGATTTGGCGTCACTACCTGTATGGCGAGCAATTTGTGGTGTACTCCGACCACAAAAGTTTGCAGTATCTGTTTTCGCAGCCTGAATTGAACATGAGACAGCGTAGGTGGATGGAGTTGCTTAAGGATTTTGACTGTGAGATTAAATACCAGCCTGGGAAGTCGAACGTAGTAGCTGATGCTTTGAGTAGGAAGGTTAGTGAGATGCTTGCATCGTTGTACATCTCTAAGGATCAAGAGCATCTGAACACTACGGGTTGGAGATTCTACCCGACTGAGGATTGTGTGATGGTTTCATCTTTCCAAGTGGAACCGCAGATTGTTTCCAGCATTCGAGCAGCTCAGAGGACCGATCCGTCAATACACGAATTGAAGATGAAAGTCAGGGCTGGCGAGCATGAGGACTATTCTGTCTCGTCCGATGGTTGTTTGCGTTTTTGCATCGTTGTACATCTCTAAGGATCAAGAGCATCTTAACACTACGGGTTGGAGATTCTACCCGGCTGAGGATTGTGTGATGGTTTCATCTTTCCAAGTGGAACCGCAAATTGTTTCTAGCATTCGAGCAGCTCAGAGGACCGATCCGTCAATCCACGAATTGAAGATGAAAGTCAGGGCTGGCGAGCATGAGGACTATTCTGTCTCGTCCGATGGTTGTTTGCGTTT